>CAUYRT010035545.1:0-20385 GCA_963574885.1 Lepilemur ruficaudatus | reverse complement strand
GTCTGAAAATAGTAATAAGGCCTTCAACATTTAACAAATTTTTAAGATATTAACAATATGAAACATTAAGATTTACTTCAAAAATTCAAAATTTTCTAGATCATTCCAATCTCATTCTGCTTTAGGACTTAACATTTGCTTTCCAGCTCAGATGAGTGACTAGAATCTCAAGTTCCACTATCTTCTGGCCTAAGGCTGGGGACACCGGCGCCCCTCCCCCCAGCCAGTGGGCGGCAGGCAGGGTCCCGTGTCATGGACAGACACAGGACACACTGGGCGCCTCCCGGCTGCAGTCGGCGGCTGGACGGCGCGAGCTGCACGTCATAAACACACCGGTCTAGGAAGCTGCACCAGCGGCTCCGGGAAGCACCGCGCGGGCGAAGGACAGAGGTGGGTCGGGAAGGGACGGCTCTCGTCCCGGCCCGTTCCTGTCAACCAAGTGGTGGAAGGGCGACTTCTTGAGCAAAACCCAGAAAGCACTTCCTCAAAAACAGATGCGGGCACTTGGACGCCTGTTGGACAATGACCAGGCGCCGCTCCCAGGCGGCAGCCACGGAGCCGGGACACCCGCAAGACCCGGCCGTCTGTCTCCACGTTGTCACTGTGACCGAGCCTCTCCCGGACCGCCGGGTTGCACTCTGCACAGAATGGTCCCCGAGGACAGTCGCGCAGGACAAGTATCACAGCAGCGGGACGATCCTCCTCCCCTTTCGATTTTCGCAAGTGTGTACAAGAAAATATGTACATCAGCACTTCAGAAAGTTTAAAAGGAATCTCTGAAAAGTATATACAGGATTAAAACACGTTCCTGGGAGCTGAAGCTGCGTGAGGAATGTGTGTGGCCTGAGACGCCTACCCCTACGCGGCCGGCCGGGCGACGCGGCCCTGGGGGGAACCGGGGGCCGCAGCCCAGGCTGGAGCCCTCTGCAGAGCCGCAGCACAGCCAGCCTGCCGCGCCCACCGCAGCAAGACCCCCTCCAGCGGGCCTAGGAACCTCCCCCAGAGCAGTTTCGGGGAAAGGTGCCCGAAGGCAGAAGCATCGCAGCTAAAGGAAGATTTTTGGCCGAGACGTTTATTTTCAACATTAAAGGACAGATCAAGTCATTCTGACCCTCCGAATCTCAGTAGACTGATTTGTGGAATTTCCTGGCATGGAATTATTAATGCAGAGCCGTGGGGCAGGCGGCTGGCTCCAGGACCAAGTGGGGGGTGTGGGACAGGAGTCCTCGGCCCATCTCCCACTTTGCCCCGTTAGAAATGCAAAATAGAAGTCAGATTTGAAATGCTAAAAAACAGCTGATCTGGTCGACGCAAGGCAGACCCAGGCTCGTCCCCAACAACAGACAGGCAGCGGCTCGTGGCCGCTTACGACAGGCAGACGGACGCGCACACTCGCGCACACTCACACATTGGTCTGTCCCCAGAGGGCGAGCGGGAGGGCAGGAAAGGAAGATGAAGAGCCTGAAGGAGGCGGGATCGTGAGCAGGGTCTGGACAGGAGCACGGGCTAGCCCTCGCCCTCCTCTTCCTCCGGGAAGTGGGCCTGCTTCTTCCTCACGTTCCAGTGCAGACACTGGGCCAGGCTCTCAAACCAGTCGCTCACGGGGTCTCGCACGCAGATGGAGGGCAGCGGGTAGCGAGAGGTAGTGATGCTGATGCTGCAGCCAGACAGGACGCCGGCGGCCAGGTGAGCCCAGGGTACCCCAACGCCGACCCACCCAGCCCAGGCCACGATGCCCCAGGGCCCAGCCCCAGGTCTCTGAGCCCCGAGGAACCAGGTGATGCTCCCCAAAGCAGGACGAGGGGTCCCCAGTGGGTGCTGGGGCCGCCGGGACCCCACTCCCCTCAGCCTGCCCGGTGGTGGAGAGACAGTCCGGGAAACAGACAAACTGCCCGGGGCTCTGCGCGCCACAGGGATCCACCAGCGCCAGGCACAGCGCGTCTTGGGCAGCGCCACAGCCTGTGCTGGGGTGATGCCCCGGACCTGGGTCCCTGACTGTGCTGCGACACCCGGGGATGAGCCTCCCCAACCCCGCTCAGGGTTCTGGTGCTACCGGAGACCACGCTTTGCCTACAGCGGGCTCCACCTGACCCGGGGTCCAGGCGGCAGGAGTGCGCAGCCCAGCCGCAGCCCCCACCTGTCTCCGTGGCGGATCTCCTGTCTCTTCCGTCCGTCAAAGGACACCCACGCAGTGTTCCTCGCTTCTGGTGACAGCATGATCTGAGGGTTCAAACGGGGACAGGTGTGGGCTGGGGAGGGTGCTCCTCAGGGAACCGTGGGTGCTCACCGGAGGCCTTGGCGCCAGTGGCTCCGACCTCGCCCAGCTCACGGTGCCGGCAGACACCAAGCATGGGCAGGCAGCCCCTTCTGAGCCGGGCCTGGGTCCCCAGCCGGCAGATCTCAGGCACCCGGCGAGGTGGGCTCAGGCCCTGGGGTGCAGGGAGATGGCCCAGGAACAAGGCCGTGTCTGAGGCTGAAGCCAGCGAGTCAGCACCACGGGGCCGTGCCCAGGTCCCAGCCTTGCCCTGGCGCAGGGTCGGACACTCACAGACCAGGAGGGGTGGGGAGGGGTTGGCTCTGACCTTCAGCTCCACCCCTGCGGGGACCACGATGGGCCGGAAGGACAGCGAGTGGGGGCAGATGGGCGTGATCATGATGGCCGGCACATTGGGGTGGATCATGGAGGCCCCGGCCGCGGCCGCGTACGCAGTGCTGCCCGTCGGGGTGGACACGATCACTCCTGGCAGGGACAGGGTGCAGGCGTCACTCCCGCCGAGAGGGGCGCTCAGGGCCCCAGGGCAGGTCTCGGGCCTTACCGTCGCCCTGCACTGTGGTGATGAGGTGTCCATCCAGGTAGACGTCCACGTTGGACAGGTATGAGGAGGGCCCTCTGTCGATCACCACCTCGTTCAGGACCTGGAAAGGTGGCTGGGGTCTCGGACTGCCACGGGCACCCAGTGCCTGCGTCTGCCCCGGCTCTGAGCAAGGGCCTCGTCTTGAGGTTGCGGCCGGGGCTCCCGTGTGGGGTCTGGCCCCAGGTGCCTGCTCCGGGCCCCAGTGGGCCGGCGAGTCCACCTACCTGGTACTGCATGACCTGCTTCCCGCCGTCCGCCTGGCCCAGGGTGGGCGCTCCATTCTCGCTGAGCCCATTGGGGACGGGCACCTTCCGCCCTCGGGGCTCCTTCACCACCCGGACCTTCAGCCGGCTCCGAAGGACAACAGCCGCGTTCCCTGGGGCCAGTGGGGGTCAGAGGGCACATCTCAGGGCGGTCAGTAGGGTCAGGAGCCCTCTTCTCCTCCCAAGCTGAACAAGACACTTCTGTGCCTTTTATGCAAATCAGCTCACTGCCCGCCAACACAAACTGCAGCTTTGACTAACGTCAGTAAAAAATGTTTTGAACCATTCAAAATTTACAAATCCCTGAATCTTGAGACTTCCAAATGTTGCTTTATGCATCATTAAATAAAAGGGCAATCCCATGTTCAGAGCTCCTTGTGGATTCCAGAAGATTCCAACTCACCCTCTATCACCTGGGTGACTTGGGACTGAAAGTTCTCGAAGTTGAACGGTGTCAGGAAGCCCAGGGAGCCCAGGTGGAAAGCCATGACTGGAGGCACGCTGCCCTGCGGGCCGACGGAGGCCACTCAGCACCCACTCTGTCCCCTCAAGTCCACCCCTCGGCAGGGGCCTGCCCATGAGGACTCGGCTCTGCGAGGCCCCCAGCTGCCCCAGGGGGGCCGCACAGGCGAGTGAGCACAGGGTCAGGGTCAGTGTCAGGCAGGGCTGTCATAGCCCCACCCAGAGGGAGGGTGGGCCGGGCAGGGAAGGGGGAGGGGTGGCGACAAACAGAAGCAGTGGGGCTGACCCGCTGGTCACCGCGGATAGGAAAGAGCAGGGGCTGCAGGGTGGGGGCGACCTCCATGGCCAGAGCCCCTCGCCCAGCGGCAGAGGGCACGGGAGGGTGGGCCGGGTCAGTCCCAGCGGCACCTGCTTGCGGTGGGCAGGGAGCAGAGTTGGGGCCCCATAGGGCGGCTCTGCTGCGGAGAGAGGAAGAGGAGCCTGGAAAGAGGCATGGGGGGCTGGCCCAGTGTGTGGGGGCCGCTCCCCTCTGGGACCCACCGCCCTGCACCCCTCACTCTCCACCAAGGCGGCTCCTGGTGGCCCCAGGCAATGCTGCCCAGTGGCCACACCCTCAGCTGCCTGGGGCCTCCACCCTGAGCTCTGACGTGGCTGGGCTGGGGCCACCTTGCAGCTCCAGTGGCCGCCCGGGGTGCAGGGCGGGGCTCCCTCGGTGCCCAGCTCAGCCACACAGCACCAGCGCTGGGGACGTCCTCTGCCTGTGGGGCTGCAGCCACGCCCGGGCCCGCAGCCACCCCACCTGTCACAGCCGCACTTGGCCTCATGTGCAGACTTACTCTGCTGCTAAATAACTGAACTGAAAACATCAGCCTGAATCAGAACGAGACGCCGAGAAGCTCTCACTCCTCTGGTATAAGCTCTGCAGTGAAGAGGAGAAAGGACACCCACCCCCGAACGCGTCTGCTCGCCCCGCTCGCGTCTCACCGGGAAGAGCGAGGAAGCGTACAGCAGGGTCCCGTCCCCGCCCAGGCAAATGATGAAGTCTATCTGATTGGAAATGTCGTCGTAATCTGCAAAACATAAAACAAAACCGAGAGAAAGCCGCCACACGGCCCCCTCCACACCGCAGACGGCAAGGGCAGAAACGCCAGAAGCTTCCGCCAGGGACTGGGAGCTACGCCTAACAGACCGACAGAGCCGAGATAACTCACCTTCGCGGAAAGTGCAGAATTTCTTCTTCACTGGCCCAAAGTTCTCATCACTTACGATGGCAGGGTCTTCTAGCACCTTCTTTTCCACATACACGACCATGTTGTTCTCCTGAAATCAGGTGTGCGTGTGAGTCCTGGGAAGCCAGGCAGGCCCTGCCAACTCCCACTCCGCATCACGCTAGTCTTTCAAAAGCTCCTTTTAGGCCTTCGCATTTGGGGAAAGGGGTGAAAAATGACGACATTTCCTGGCCAGGAGATCAGGTCCAATCTGCTCACTTCACTGCGTTTCCCGCCTTGCCGGAGGCTCTGGGAGCCTCGCTGCCAGGCGGGGGTCTCCCTGCTGTGGGCGCCGACTCAGGCTCTGCAGTCAGACCTGGGCTAAAGGTTCCTCCCTCCCAAAGTCCCCGTGGAACTGCATCACCAGTGTGCCAGGACTAAGAGCCTTTCAGCAGAGGATGAGGCTGAGGGCTCCCCCAGACGCTGTTATCTTGGGACTGGCACCCCCTGCTTTCCCACGGAGGAGACGCCCCACTAGCTGTGGCCCTTTGGTCTCAGACTTCCCGGCAAGTCACCGGTCTGTGGTTCTGGCAGCACAAGCGGAGGAGGATGCTGGCAGACGCGGGCTCTGTCCCGCCTCCTCCCTGCGCAGCGCTGAGGGCAGGGCCCGGCCCCCGCCCCTGCTGGCCCAGGCCGCCTTGCCTCCATGAGGTACGTGCACAGCTCCTTGAACGGCTGCAGCAGGCCGGCGTCGCGGACCTTCTTGACGACCAAGACACTCTTGGGAGCCTTGTTCCACGTCAGCCGCTGGCTCGCGGGGTCCTGAATGTGCCTTGCAGGGAGAAGAGAGGAGTTCACACCAGCAGTGACCTTTCCCTTAAAAAGGGCATAGGACTTAGAAAAGAAAAATAAAATCCTTAAAAACGTGTGCCTGCCCCGGACAAACACACTCAGCAGTGGTCACTAACGGGGCTGAGGTGGGACCGGTGGCCTGGCCCTGCCAGCTGGCACTGGGCTCTACGGTGATGACCGGTCCCTCAGCTGCTCAGGACACCTCACTGAGCTGCAGCGGTGCCCACCGACAGCTCCTCGGCTCCGAGAGCTCACAGGGCTGCCCCGACAAGCCCAAGGCCAGCCTCTCCGCCTGGTGCCCTCCTCACGCCCGTCAAGGGCGCCACACTCTCCACAAAACCACACCAGCCGACACGGGGGCTCTGCCCCATGACCCACTCCAGACGGCTTCTGGTCCCACATGAGCGAGGACCCCTCAGAACCAGCACTTCCCGCCTTGCACAACACGGGCGTGTGCCGCTCACACGACGACATGGCTGTGTGGGCACAGTCACCTCGACTGTTACAACGAAACCACGGCTTAAAAGTCAGCAGCAGTGCTCCCACCCACAGCCACCCTGCAAGCTGCAAGCTTCACGGCCCCCCGACGAGGTCACTGCACCAGGCAGGCTCAGACCCTTTGACGTGCCCCTGGCACGGTGCCCACCCAGTTGTGATTCCTATTTCTCCGTGAGTCATGGTAACAGCCCAGCCGGCCCAGAACCACCCGGAACAGGCTCTAGGCAGGCTGCAGGAGGGAGGGTGGGTGCGGCCATGGCCAGCCTTCCCTCGGCCCCGCTGGGCGAGTCCTCAAAGCTGCGGCACACGCGGCCGGTGCAAGCTCCCCAGTTGAGAAACCAGCCACAAGTCAGGCCTTGCGGGGCAGGGATCTCCCCGAGAACCGACAGGCCCCCTAGCAACTTCCAAACCGTGGGGAAGCCACCACCACCGCCGCACTGGAGCATCCAGCCTCGCCCGGCACTAAGCTCCACGGGTGCTGGTCCCGGCACTCACCCTTTCCAGGCGTGTCTGGGAGGCGAGGGGTCACCCATGACACCCCGTGAGCTCCTCGCCTGCACCTCCTGGAGACAGCTGGTGCACCCAGACCGTGGTCATGTCCGCTAGTGACAGGAGCGTGCGGCGGCCCTGCCCACCAGCGCTTCCCACTGTGCATTTACGCTATAAACCTAATTTTTGCATCCCCAAAACTGAAAGCAAAACATAACTGTTAATGGTGTTAGGAAAGCAACTTGGTCAAAAGAGCTTCCTAAAATTATAAAAACCCACTGTGCATTTACGCTATAAACCTAATTTTTGCATCCCCAAAACTGAAAGCAAAACATAATTGTTAACGGTGTTAGGAAAGCAACTTGGTCAAAAGAGCTTAACAGCCTTCTGATTGCTAAACGTCGTCAGGACCACTTTCAACATCAAGGAAGCCAGACTTCAACTCCCTGCTCGTCACTGAGCTCGGCAGGCCCCGCCCCAGCCCCGAGGGCCCTAACCGTCCAGCCTCTATAGGTCGCTGCTCTGGCCTGTGGAACAGGCCTGGCCCCGGAGGAGGTATTCTCAGGTCACAGTAAGGTGGGGGGTGTTCACTGCCTCACCACTCTGCCTGGCTACAGGCCTCGAGGGCGTGCGGGCGGCCTGCAGCCCTCTGGCTGGGTCAGACAGCAAAGCGCTGCCCTGCACACACTCACCCCGGCTCCCGAGAGTCACTGCTGAGGGGCCCTGAGCTCAGCTGTGCCTGCCAGAGTCACCAGGGTGCCGTCCTGTGCAGGCCTGGGCAGCAACCCGAGTGACCACAAACCCGCTCCTCAACTTCCTGTTAGGTCACCTGCCGAGTGGGATGCTGCCCCTTCCAAGCCCACGGCTGTGGGTACCAGACGCCTGGCCCACCTGGGACAGCTCTGAGACCCCGTGGGCCATGCCAGGGACGCCTGGCAGCCGAGCAGGTCACCCACGTGGACTGTCAGAGCTGGCAATTTCTTCACATCAACTAACAAAAAATACGTGTTCACAGTAAAATCGCAGACAGTAAAGTAGGAAGTAACAGTTCCCTGCGATCAACCCCTCTAGAGTATCTCACTGACGAGCATCAGGGAAAAGGCAGGTTAAACGCACAGGAAGCCCCTGCCCCGACCGTAGGAGACGCTGGGGAGGGACGCACACTGGGGTGGATGACAGGGTCGTGCTCCCAGGTTACTTCCCCGAGACCAGGGCTCCCTGAAGCGGGGGCTGGGAAGGCCACCCTCCCTCCGCACTGCCCCCGACCTCACCGTGCTCCTGCGGTGGCGATCTGACCTCGGGGAGCAGCACCGAGGCTGTCCTGTGGCCCAGCCTGAGGGGTGCAGCATAGCACACACATCCCCTGACCACAGCCCTGGGTCTGGCCCCAGGAACTGACGGCCAATAAAGGCCGGGCAGCCGGAGAGGCCACGCAAGGTGGCACTTCAGCGAGATGTGAGTGCCGAGGGAGCGGCTCTGCCAAGACCAGGAAGAGGAGGGCGGGCCCAGGCTGCGGGGAAAGGCCCAGGTGGGGTGTGGGGTGCAAACGCAAGAAGGCGGGGGACACAGGGACGGGCCAGCGCTGGCCGCCAGGCGGGGCTGGGAGAGGCAGAGGGGCCCCTGGGCTGCTGTGCAGAGGCCATGGGGGGTGGTCAGGAGTCTGCTCGAGGGAGGGGCGGCCCGGTCACAGAATTAACTAACTGCTTGGGTGGGCTTTGGGGTCAAAATGATCGAGTCTGTGGAAGGACTGGATGGGTCCCGCCCCATTTGGCAGCTGTAGCTAGACAGACCCGACAGCTCCTGGAACCAGCAGGCACGGGGCAGGTTTTGCCTCAAAACCACGATGCCAGAGTCCCAAAGGGCTGCCCTCCCATCTGAGGGAAGCAGAGCCCCACACCGTCCTTACTGGGACTCATGCTGCCCTGGGGCATAGCAGAGCAGGTCCTCAGACAACCCCAGGTGGCAGAACAGGTCCCACTGCTGCCCCTGAACCTGCCCTCCAGCAAGGGCCCAGTGCCCAGTGCCTGCGACAAAGGAGGTGCAGTAAGACGGCGATACCCCTCCTGGTCACCAAGGCCCCTGCAGAGCCACACCCACGCACGGGGCACCTGCACGCGATCAGTCCTTTGCAGAACGCGGAACGTGAGGGACCCTGACGGAGGTCCCGGGTGGGGTGCTCTGCACAGAGGCCTGCCGGTGACACACCCACCCCAGACGCACACAGAGCAGAGATTCCTCCGCAGCAGGGCGACGAGGGCACTCAGGGGTGCAAATAAAACTCTCAGAGCTGAGGCGAATTCTGAGTTTTCAAACACAAAGCACCAACGTTAGGTCACTGCAGTTTTTCCCCATAAAACACAGCATGCTAACACGGCGTTTACCCTTTCGGAACCATCAAACGCTAAGAAGAACCCGGACTGATGCAGAGTTGTTGAGGATCGAGAGCACAGTGGAACGACACCAGCTGTGGAGTTTCAGATAGTTCTGGCACCGCGGTGGCAACGCTCCCGTGACAGACTCTGAGACCAGAGGAGGGGCCACAGAAATGCCACCTCCTCAGGTGCCCGAGAAAGCAGCGCCACAAGAACGAGTATCTTGCAAACAGGAAAATCAGATTAAAAAAACGCCGATTCACGTTTCCATGTGTTTGGAATAATTAAAGGAGGAACGTGTTTGATCCACCAAGCGTATGAGGATGGAGCCGTTTCCCCCAGCGGTCACTGTCAGAAGCAGCAGCTCTCCGCACTTCATGTCCATGGGCATCCAACACTGCCACGCCCGAGACACAGACCTGGGCCCACGGCTGTGACAGGGTCCCCAGGCCACCTGGCGTCCACCGGCCACGACCCCGGCTTGCCTGCCATCCCCTTACTTGAAGGCTCTGGAGAAACCCAGATGGACAGTCCCCGAGTGGAGGCCCTGCCCAGCTGGGCCCAGTGACGACGCCCATTGGAGCGATCCCCCTGCCTCAGCCTCCCGAGTAGCTGGGACTACAAGCGCCACGACATCCAGCTGAGTTTTCTATTTTCAGTAGAGACAGGGTCTGAGTCTTGCCCAGGCTGGTCTCGAACTCCTGAGCTCAAGCGATCTTCCCCCTCAGCCTCCCAGAGTGCTGGGGTTACAGGCGTGAGCCACCACGCCCGGCCTCACGTGGCTTTTTGTTGAAATGACTTAGAACACACACTCCTCACCCTGAGTGCCAGAGCCTTCCCCAGCGGCTCAGCCCCCCACGCACCCACCCCAGGCCTCGCCCACCATGGCCCCGCACTTACATGATGGTCTGGGGGTTCTGCAGCACACAGGCCTTTGGTCCAAATGTGGTCACCGGGCAGGGCCCGTGCAGAGAGCGTGTCCTCCTGTGGGGAGAAGGCGCAGAGCTGTCAGGGTCGCAAAACATATACTCGGTGACACACACAGACACAGACTAAGTCAGCCTCCAAGAGACGCGTGCAACTCAAGTGACACCAACGCCATCGTCTGCCGGCGGCCACACAACAGTCCCAGAAGGCCGCCCTGGTCTGCGCCCCCGCACTGGAGCGCCACACGCTGCCCGAGTGTCTCTCGGTGGCGAGGAGGTGCCGAGGCACACCCTCTGGACACACGCCTGAGATCCAAGGTCCACGCCAGTGAGCGCTGCAGCCAGACAAGGGGAATGCAACCGCGGGGCGGGGGCCTGAGAATCCGAATTCCTGCGGATCTCGTCGCGGGGCTCCCAGACCGGTCTCTGGGTCTGTGTGTGGGAACCGAGACCTTAGAAACCCTCTCTAAATGACCTAGATTAAAATTCCAACAAAAACGTCCACTCTGAACTGTATGTGTCAACAGAAAAGACAATGGCTGAACAGCCTCCTCTTCCAGTAATTTACCAGTAACCCAGCACAGGTGAGTCGCCCGCCGGGGGCCCGCGGCACCAGCACACGCTGGGAGACACACAGGCCGGGCTCCCCTCAGCAGCGGGCTGCAGAGTGCGACTGCCCCACTCCGCGTGCTGGGACGTGCCTGCAACAGAGGACGTCAGCCCAGGCCTCGGCCACCCTGAGCCTCGCGGTCTGTCTGTGCGTCCAGAACGCGGCCGTGCGGCCAGTGCAGGCGCTGCACAGGCTTTTCCATCTTTAACTGCCTGTCTCACGGCTCAACAGACTCTTCAAATCCCAACGCAGCTAAAAGATCTTCTACTGTCTCGTCGGGCTGGGCAACCTGCAGCAGAGATTCGCTTACCTGGGTCTTCTAAAAATTATAAAGCATGTAACAAAATAAGAGCTTTAGCTAGGAACTTGAATGAAACAGAAACGCACGTTGTGCCAGAAAACCCCCAGAAACCAAAAACCGAAGCAATCCTGTCCCGGCGCGGCAGCGGCCTGGAGGGACAAGACACTCAGGCGTGAAGACATACCCGAGCGCAGGCGCTGGGCCGCAGCCGAGCAGGCAGAGCAGGGGTCCCCGCCCAGCCGCCGCCCGCGGTGTGGCTGCGCAGAGCCAGCAGCGGACCTCGCTCCCTCTCTGCTGCCTACTGAGTCAGAGGCTCTGTGGGGTCTTCCGTCGCGCTTGACAAGACCATTTGCTTTTTAAAACTACTTTTCACCAAAAAAAAAAACAACCCTTGCATCTTACAGATGTGCCCCTTGCATCAGGGGCAACACCAGCCCCTGGCAAACCCTCTCCTAAAACTCACCACATTTATTGTCACCAGAAAGGGGCGCGAAGCCCCAGGTGCGCTGCAGCTCTGTGCCGTCCGCTGCCTCCATGCGGGCTTGGCTTGCAGTTGCCCAAGCCGCGTTGTGCAAAGGCGTGCACGGCAGGCAGGCCGGCAGAGGCTGCGGCCAAGGGGACGGCCTGCCCCACACCGCAGCGCTGGGCCCGCCTCCGCCTCCACAAGCCCCGGCTCCCACAGTGATCAGGACCCAGAGGCGATGTCCCTTCGCGCCCTGGTGACCCCTGCAGAGCACACGAGTCTCCCCACTACGTGCACCTTCTCCTGATGCCGACGGTCAGCGTGGCCATGCCCAGCTCTGTGCTGCCACGGGCCCATGAAGAAAGGTGCTGCGCGGCCCTGAACTCGGCACACGCCGTCTGGAACGCGGCCCAGGCAAGTGTCAGAAGGCCGCGCCCGCCCCGCCCCCCGGGACACAGCTGCCCGTGCGCAACCGCCAGGGCCCGCCCTGGGGACCAATCGGTACAGCACCAACGTCACCTACGAGAATTCTCTGAGACAGTCTAGTCAGTCACACCACGGAACCAGGGGCAGAGGACAAGCAGGGCCTTCCCGCTGGTACCTGAACTCCTTGGTGCTGCCCGGGGCGGGCGAGGCGGACAGGCTGCGGGACTTGGCGCGGCCCCGGATGGGGTGGCCGTAGCCCCAGGTCTCGTCCCCGTGGCACGCGGAGCAGCAGTAGGCCGCGGACTCCGGACACAGCTCCTTGCTCACGTGCATCTTTTCTTGTTCCGTTTCCATCGTGGACGAGCGAGGACGTCGGTCAGAAGAACGCCGATGCCTTGGTGAGATAAACACGGCGATAAAAGTGAATACGCACACGTGAAACAGTAACGCACACATCCGCACACACACCCGTTTCGTCAGCCCAATTACCCAAGCACTTTGAAACTAGGCTGTTTCCACCTTGAAGACGTTCAAGAGCTCAGCAATCTGCCCACAGCTTTTAGCTCACCCAGAGGAGCTAAAAGTCAAAGGACGAGCAAGGCGGGGCCGGCCCTGTGTCTGAGTGAGTCCAGGCCAGTGGAGGGACCAAGTCCCGCAGCCAGGAACACGAGGGGTGACACCGGAGCACGGGCTCAGTTCCACTCCGCCCTCGCGCCCAGCAGCTGCCAAGAACAAAGGCCACACGTCCCCACACCTGGCACACAAAGCCGTTTGCCCCACGAATCAGGTGCCCGAGGGGCCGGCAACATGCCTGGAGAGAAGCTTTGAGAACAAGAGAAGGCGGCGGTCCCTCGGTGAGAGTGGAGACCGCGTGGGGAGCCGGGGGCGCCGCTGCCGAGACCACCAGCGAGCGGGAGGCACGGGGCAGGGACTGGCGGCACCTGCCTCGCCGCGGAGAGCAGCACGGCTCACGGCGCGTGGGAGCAGGTGGGTGAGAGCCCCAAAGCACAACAGGCCAAGCCCCAGGAGACTCCTCAGCAGAATGGAATGGAGACCCTGCTATCTTTTTCTCCAAACCCAAGAAAAAGAAAAACCTTTTCCCACGGAGGAGGAGCCAGCAGCGCGCCCAGAGAGGCTGCAGCAGCGCAAGTCTTGTCGAGACGGAGAAATCTTCAGCCCAGGAGGAAACGTCAGTGGTCCCAAGAGGCGGAGGCAGGAGTGTCTCCAGGACAGAGCGGAAATTCTCCTCTGAGGAGGAAGGCAGCCGAGCGGGCCCAGGAAGGCAGCCGCGGCAAGAAGAAAAGTCCCACAAAGCCCCAGGAGGATCAGAGCGACGGGTCCTGGCGGGAGGCGCACGCAGACCCAAAGCGACATTTCCCACACCATGCCCCACACCCTGATAGCAACAAATTCACAGCCGGGCGTGGTGGTGCGAGCCTGTGGTCCCAGCACTCTGGGAGGATCGCCTGAGCCCAGGAGCTGGGGGCTGCAGTGAGCTGTGATCACGCCACTGCACTCCAGCCTGGGAGACAGAGACTCTGTCTCAAGAAAACAAAATTCACCAAGAAAAAGAAAGGAAGGAAGAAAGGGGAGGGAGAAAGGAAAAAAGAAAAATATCCAAGCCAGAGTTGTGGCATTTCCAGCACAAACCAGGCAAAGGGGCCGCCCCGTGGGGAGAAGCCCCGGCCCAGCCGTCGGGGTCCACACAAGTCCGCTGCGGACATCGAGCACGTCAGCAGAGAGAAAACGCAGTTCGATTTCAAATGCCTTTTAGTCCAGAAAAGCTGAATAAACGTAACCAGTAAGACCAAACCAGCAGACACACACACACACACACACACACACACGCCCCGCGCGGTCTACGGTGTAAGTGCAGCTCCTCTGGGACATTCGCCCAACTGACCCGCAGAAAGCCTCAAAGCAGACTGCAAGTTCCAAAGAGCAGTGCCGGTGGAGGACCACATCTTCTGACCACAGCACAGCAAAACCAGGAAAGGATAAAAGTAGGAAAAAAGAAAAACCCTCCAACCACTTGGGAGTTCTAGAACTTTCTCTTCACCAACTTAGGGATCAAATGAACGTCAGAACCACCACGCGGAACACCGGGAACGGCGTCACACAAAGCCGGACCCGCTCGACCCCCCGCTGCAGCCGTGCTGAGGTTCCTGCGGGAGGGAAGCGATGAAGTCAGCGTCTCGCTCAGTGAAGCCAGAAACGGGACCAAGCGGCCGGAGAGGCAGGCCAGCCAGGGACGGGCGCCTCGGCGGGCAGAACAGCAGGGCTGGAGGATCGAAAGAACGACCCCCGATGACCCGGAAAGCAGATCAAGGTGATTTCCAACGGGGAACGGAGAGGGGGAAGGACGGCCGCCAGACACCTGTGTCCTCCAGAGGAAGCCAGCACCTGCCCAGCGGGCGGAGCGGACCACCACCGATGCAGGCTCAGCAGCATCCAGCCTGGCTCACACGCTATGGCGGGTGGGTTTCGTGCCACCCACCCCGTTAATGAGCAAATGAAACGTTAGGACCACCTGCGCAGAGGCTGTAACACACAGAACAAAGCCAATCATTCTTTCTCATTAAAGGAAAAAGTATTAATAAATCGAGGGTGAGCTAGATGCTTGCATTAGAAAGGACCGATGTGGAATCACGGACTAATGTCTGTGTCCCCCCTGTCCCCAGGCTCGTATCTTGAACCCTTAGCACCCCCTCCCCCTCTTGTGGCTGAATTTGGAGATGGGGCCTCTACAGACATAATAAAGGTTAAACGGGGCCACCAAGGTGGGGCCCTGGTCAGGCAGAATCAGTGTCCTTATAGGAGACACCACCCTCCCCGGCCCACGCGCAGACTCAGGCCACGCGGACACTGCCACATCAGCAGCGTCCTCACCAGGAACCGAACGAGCTGGGGCCTGGTGTTGGACTTCCAGCCTCCAGAACGGTGACGATACAAACTCCTACTGTTTACGGCCCCAGCCTGTGGTGCCTTTTCTGGGAGCACAAACAACTCAAGTGTGGGACGACGTCAGGAAAGCAGAAGGAAAGTTCGGGAATGATGGACAAGCCGATGTCCCCCACACTAAAGTCAAAGGCAAGGGGCTCCCTGAAGCCCCAAAGCGGGGTTCTCACGCTGGCTGCACTTTGCAATCGCCCAGGGAGCTTCAAAAACATAGTAATTCCTACATCCCAGCGAGAGAGACCAAATATTCAGAATCGGAGGGTCTGGCCGAGGAGTCGGCACTCTGACGAGCTCTCAGGCGATCCTGATGTTTGCTGAGGACTGATGGCATCGTCCCAGCGGATCAACACCCTCCTGGCTTGAGACACACTGATATTTTATCCAAATACATGAAAAATTCAATGAAAACCAGAATCTACAAAAACATGTCTGGTATAACCACTGCTAGTCAATACTGTGCTGGCCACGCCCGCGGGACAGGCAGGAAACAAATGACAGAAAAGAACACTTGAGGCCAGGCGCGGTGGCTCATGCCTGTAATCCTGGCACTCTGGGAGGCCGAGGTGGGAGGATCCTTTGAGCTCAGGAGTTCGAGACCAGCCTGAGCAAGAGCGAGGCCACATCTCTACAAAAAATAGAAAAATTAGCCAGGCGTGTGGTGGTGGTGGTGTCTGTAGTCCCAGCTACTCAGGAGGCTGAGGCAGGAGGATCGCTTGAGCCCAGGAGTTCAAGGTCACAGTGAGCTATGATGACACCACTGCACTCCAGCCTGGGTAACAGAGATCCTGTCTCCAAAAAAAAAACAAAAAAAAAAACAAAAAACAAAAAACAGGGCCGGGGGTGGGGCAAGAGATCTGAACAGACACTTTCCCACAGAAGATGTGTCCATCCCACACAAGCACATGACAAGTTACTCAACATCGCTAGTCATCAGGGAAACGCAAGTTCTCGCCACAATGAGATGTCACTCACACTCCACTGGAGCGGCCAGAACGGAAGAGAACCGCCACACCCAGGGCCGGCCGCGGGTGCGGGAGTGCGAGGGGGCACGGGCAGTCGGGAAAGGTGGGCCGTTTCTTAAATGTCAGAAACACGGCAGCCGTGTTTCCACTGCTAGGTGTCTATCCAAGGGAAACACGAAACACTTCCTTGCAGGAAGAAAGGGAAACCACCTTCATCCAGACCTCTGCCCCACAGGCACCTCCTTAAGGACACACGGCCGGCCCCACTCCCGCCCTCCCTTCCTGGCACTTAGTCACTCCCTGTCCTTGCGTCGCCTCCTCCCTGGGAGTCTGTCTCCTGAGGTCCCCCCTCCAACACCCAGCTGCCTGCTGGTCATCTCCCCAGGGCGACCGGAGTCATTAATCGTACAGGAAGATAACCGGCAACCTCAGCGAGGCACCTTTCAGGCATGTGAGCAAGACAAAATTCCCGTAGCGTCCTCCCCAGGACAGGGAGGGAGACAGATGCAGACCCAGGCTCCCTCAGCACCTGCGACCCCAGGACTAGACCGACCCCAGGCCGGGGTCCGTGCCCATTCAGGACTGGAAGGAAGGGGTGGGAAGGTTTCCGGGTGAAACAGAGTGGGAAGTCCAGAGTGCAGGGCTGCAGGGTGGAGGGCCAGCTGGCCGAGGCCACGACGGGAGAGGCCAGGGCGACCTCAAGTCCTGGGGGCAGAGAGCACGAAGTCCACATGGTCCCGAAATGGCACCAGAACTGGTAAGAGGTACAAGGAGGCAGAGTCTGGCTCAGTTTTTTTTAAAAAAAAACTTGATAGCTATGTTAACTCCTCATTCCAATAATAACTGTCCAAAAGAAAAAACACCAACAGCTGGCTACGCGGAGCAGCCCCCCACGCAGGCGCTGTCCTCACTGCCCTGCTTGCGTCAGTGCACTCAGTCCTCCCGGCATCCCGCGGGTCGGCACCAGTGGCGCCGCTGTCCCTACGCTGGTTGGTTTCATCGGCCTTCACGGGCACAGATCCTGGCTCTTTTTTTTTTAGATCCTGGCTCTTAAATCAGGCCCTGGGTCCACCACAGACCCAGGCAAGGCCCCTTCCCTGTCAACTCTTATTCTGAACCGCGCCACCCGAGCGTGAGCACAAGCGCTGACACTAACCTCGCCTTCCCCACGTGGCCCGCCGTGTGCGCCATCGTCTGTATCTTGCTTACTTCCTTTCCACGTCCCACCACTTCCTCCCGCGTCCCTGGGGCCGTCTCCCCCAGGGCTGCCCGTTGCTACAGCTTCTCCCCATCTCAGGAACGAGAAAACCAAGGTCGCTCATCAACTCCCGTTACTCCGTGAGTCCTTGTAGTTAGGGCTTCCTCAGGTTGTTAGACCATCCACAGAATGTCCTTAACGGGACCTTAAACCCTTTAAAGGGTGGTTCGTGAGCCGCCAAGATTATTAAAAAAGCCACCAAAAGAAAATCTCAGTAGCTGTCCGTACTCTTTAAAATAAATGAATTTAAAGTTTACTTACTGAAACAAAATAATAAGGAATCTAATTAACAGAGTGAAACTGGAACTCATGATTTTAAAAGGAAATAGCATCTAAAAAACAGTTTTCAGCTCTGTCACCAAGAGGCCAGCATGAGGCTGGAGCCCAAGGTCCCGGGAAGATAAACGGCCAAGCGGACTCCACCTCGTCTTCCAGAAAGAGCACCCCTGACTTATTTCCTTCTAAATTAAAATAAGGTTCTACTGGGGCATACCTAAATGTTTAGTAGTACAAAAAAAGTCAACAGATGATTACAGGTAACAGATTTCAAACTCTGGCCAAGGCTAAGCGTGGTGGCTCACGCCTGTAATCTCAGCACTCTGGGAGGCCGAGGCGGGAGGATCACTTGAGTTCAGGAGTCTGAAACCAGCTTGGGCAAGAGGGAGACCCTGTCTGTACTAAAAACAGAAAAATTAGCTGGGAGTCCCCCCAGCTACTTCGGAGGTTGAGGCAGGACGATCACTCGAGCCCAGGAGTTTGAGGTTACTGTGAGCTGTGACGACACCCCCTGACCAAACAAAATTTGAAGACCACACTCCAGGGAGCCGTGCCAGATTGTAGAAGGCTAAAGCCCACTTAAAAGGCCCTACTGAACCAGGTTTAAGACATAGTTCTAAAATCAGAAAAGCAACGACAATGGAAACTGCTCCGCATACAGCTCTAACGCTGGAGTCACTTGGGAACCCCTCGTGGTCTTGAGAGTCCCAGCCAGGAAACACGACACTACAGCCTGAGCCAGGCGGTGACGCCGTAATCCTAGAGGGATGTGGAAAACTCCATCATTCCAAACAGGTCCATAACTATCTAGAAAGACTACTATAACCCTGTCAAGGAGAAGAAATGAATTAAACCCTATGACGTCCAACTTTTCAAAAAGCTTGTAACTTTATAATCATTGTATCGTTGTGTATTTGTTTGATGTTATGGGTAACATACTTCCAAGAATAAATCTTTCAATGTAATTGTCCTTTAAATGGTTGGAGGAGATATTATGTCTATAATTAATGCTAAAAGTTTAATTTCTAAGTTCTATTTATCAGTTAAGTCAAATACATTTCAAACTGAACAAAGTAACACTGAGGGCTCCCTTCCACGCACTGAGGTCTCTCAGAAAGGAGAGATCCTATCCCGAAAAGGCTGCACTCCCAGCCCCAGGTCACTTCCCACATGCAGACAGAGGTCTCAGGGGCCAGGTCACCCCCCACATGCAGATAGAGGTCTCAGGGCCCCAGGTCACTCCCCACATGCAGATAGAGGTCTCAGGGCCCCAGGTCACTCCCCACATGCAGACAGAGGTCTCAGGGCCCTAGATCACTCCCCACATGCAGACAGAGGTCTCAGGGCCCCAGGTTACTCCCCACATGCAGACAGAGGTCTCAGGGCCCCAGGTCACTCCCCACATGCAGATAGAGGTCTCAGGGCCCCAGGTCACTCCCCACATGCAGATAGAGGTGTCAGGGCCCCAGGTCACTCCCCACATGCAGACAGAGGTCTCAGGGCCCCAGGTCACTCCCCACATGCAGATAGAGGTCTCAGGGCTTCACATTCCCTAGGCCAGAATCACCACTCTGCAACACGCTGTTCCTGGGGAAAGGACAAAATGTAATTCATCCTGTAGCTACACGTGTAGGTGATGCCATCTCAGCTTCTACTTGTAGTTTAAGAATAATATTACACCAAGTTTTAGGATAGTATTTTGCACTATCCAAAGTCTCTTTAGTAGCTACGCAATATGTAATGTTTAGAAAGGATAAGCCAACTGCCAAGCGGGGCTTACTCCAGGAATGCAACGTTGGCTCAATCAGTGAAATCCAGTGTGTCAACAGAGAAAGAAAAAACCCTCAGTGCAAGGTCCACTGCGGCATGCACACAGCAAGACACTGCTCAGCAAGAAAGGCAATGAACTACTGATTCACGCAACCAACGGTCGGGACGGATTTCAGGGGAAATTTTGCCGAGAAAAGTTAATTTCAAATGGGGACATACCGTACGACTCCATTCCTGTCACATTCTTGAGCAGACAAAACCATGGAGACGCGCAACAGGCGGAGGGTTGCAGGGGCTACGCTGCGGGGGGCGGCACGAGGGGCTTCCCTGGCGTGAGGAACAGTTCTGTGTCTTGGTGGCGCTGGTCACACGAGTCTAGGCATGAGGTAAATCCGCCCAGAACGCCCCCTACACACACGTAAAACTGGCTACATCTGAGTCAGGTCTGTAGTTAATGGTCTTTGATCCTGGTTTCAGTTAACGCCAATTCCTCGGTTTTACCGCTGCACTCCTGGGGCGTAAGATGTTACCACTGGGGAGGCTGAGGAAGCCTACAGGGGACTCTACTATTTTTACAACTTCCTGCGAGTTTTTAATTATTTCAAAAATCACAGTCAATAAAAAAGGATAAACCAATCAAAATCACAAAAGGCACATGTTAAAAACCATGTATTTTCAGGCTGAGCACAGTGGCTCACGCCTATAATCCCAGCACTCTGGGAGGCTGAGCCCAGGGGATTACTAGCCCAGAAGTTCAAGACCAGCCTGGGCAACATAGTGAGACCCCATCTCTACAAAAAATAATTTAAAAAATTAGCAGAGCATGGTGACATGAACCTATAGTCCCAGCTATTTGGGAGGCTGAGGCAGGAGGATCACTTGAGCCCAGAAGTTTGAGGTTGCTGTGAGTTATGATGACACCACTGCACTCCAGCCTGGGCAAAAGAGCAAGACCCTGTCTCAAAAACAAAACAAAAACAAAAACCCAAAAAACAAAACGTAGAACCCATGTATTATTACTGATACATTACCTAAAAGCTCCATTAATATTTACTTGCAAAGACTAACTGGATGACTGGGCAGTAAACTAAGTTATAAGATAATTACATTAAATATTAAAACCACATTTAAAATTTAAGATATTGTCACAGTATATATATTTTAAATACATATGTTTTTAATGGACATCTCTAATACCATATCTACGGTATCTTTTTTTTTTCACAACAGTGATTCACAACCCAGATTTAATTCATTTGTTTGGTACGTTAACTGTTTTAAAAGGACACAATTCTGGCCGGGCGCAGTGGCTCACGCCTGTAATCCTAGCACTCTGGGAGGCCGAGGCGGGTGGATTGCTCAAGGTCAGGAGTTCGAAACCAGCCTGAGCAAGAGCGAGACCCCGTCTCTACTATAAATAGAAAGAAATTAATTGG
>CAUYRT010035544.1:0-87904 GCA_963574885.1 Lepilemur ruficaudatus | reverse complement strand
ACAATTAAATGATTTTCAGTGAATTTACCGAGGTGTACAGTTAATCACATGAATCAGTTTTTGAGGAATTCCTTTCCCCTATTGAGACGCCTAATTCTGCTCCCCAACTACTTTTCAAGCATGTCCCACCCCTCCACAGTGCCCACCACGTCGCTCAGACGTGGGCTTACCTCCCACCCCCCAAATCCCTAGTGATCACTCCCACCATTTGAGCACCATAGTGTTAATCAGTCAATACCAGTTTGATGGCAAGTACAAGTGGGGCCCATTCTTCGGGTCTTGTGTCACCTCACTTCGAATAATGGGTTCAAGCTTAATCCAGGATAATATAAGAGATGCTAACTCACTGTCATTTCTTAAAATTGAGTAATATTCCATTGTGAACAAATACCAGATTTTAACAATCCACCCATGAATTGACGGGCACTTGGGTTGTTTCCACGACCTAGCAATAGTGAATTGTGCTGCCATAAACATTCGGGTGCAGATGTCTTTATCATAGAATGTCTTATGCTCTTTTGGGTAGATGTTTCTAAATCACATTATCAAGAACTGTGAATCGTCTGAAAGTTTACTCTGATTCCAAATAGCAAGTTAGTTTTGCATAGTTTCATGTATGCTGGGGGGAAAAAAATGAGACCACTGGTTTTCCAAAAAAGAAAAAACCAACAACAACAACAAACTTTATTACTCATGACCCAGCAGGCAGTATGAGCTTCATGCTCCCATAAATTCCCCTTGCCCTTGAAGTTCAAGGGCAATGTTGGGAAGCCCAGTTGGATGCCGTACACACGAGAGGCTTGCATCACTGCTGAAAAACTCAGAGCTTAGGAAACCTTAAACTTTTAAAGGGATTGTTAGTAAACCTATCCAACCTTTGCCTCAGAATGAGACAGTGTCTTCAATATTGCAGGCAGAAAACAAATATGTCCTCTGCCCTGAAAGGGAGACAGTATCTCTATCTTCCAAGGCTGTTTGCTATACAAGAGATAATCCAAAACAAAAGCAATCAAAAGGGCATACAGAAATGCAAAAGATCTAGTTAAAATTGTCTCCCAGTACACATATTCTATTCCATCACAACCCTCTCTAGTTTTGTACTATCAGGTTAGCATGTTAAGACAGAGATTAAATGTGGTGACCAGTGATGGGGTGCATTGCTGACCTGACAAGGTAGCAGTTAACGTTTTGTATGTTCCCACCTTAGCCACCTGTTTTACTGCTCATTTTTTTTTTTAAATCTCATACTTTTATGGGCATACAAATGTTTAAGTTACATATATTGCCTTTGCCCCACCCTAGTCAGAGCTAAAAGGGTGTCCATCCCCAGACAGTGCGTATAAATTATCTCTTATTTAATTACAAGGGTACGGCAAAGATCAAGGAAGCAACAAGTTATAGTGAACAAACCCCATGCTACCAGCAGCCCCGTCATTATCCCTATCAAAAGGTCATGTGAAGATTTATTCTGGACACAGAGACAAGCAGATCCAGAAGACTGCCTTGAGAGGAACAATGATCTTTCAACAAGTGACAATAGCTGGCTTGAGAAAATTTCTATAACACGCAAAAAGAAAATAAATACACACTCCTTATTATTTACTTCATCCTCCTATATCCAGCCTGGGATCCCCATAAGCCAGTTTAAGCAGAATCCAGAGAATAGGGGAGATTGTTGATGTAACAAACATAGGTCAGTTTCCCAATAAGTCTACAAATGGTAGTGTTGGTTTAGCACTGCAAGCAATCCATACCCAAAATATCCTCCTGCTCCACCCAGATGACCAGCTCACACACTTAGGGAATGAAGAAACATTGACAGTTCAGCTGTTGGCAGTGGCAGTAGACAGATCAGCACTGATGAGAAGACTATTTTTGAGCCCATTCATCGTTGCCCATAGTTTGCTTCTCTGCTGTTACGGACATTTTTAAGTAGACCCATTAGGCAAGTTAGGATTATTTGGCAAAGCTGCTGACTTATTCCACAAAGAATATCATTGTTTCTGCTGATTATTGTGAACCTCCATTGCTGTTAATGCCCTCTGGGTAGTATTTAAATCAAATATGATATTTAATCAAATTTGATTTTTTTTTCTTATTCTATATTGTTTCAAAAAATCCATTCACATACTTTCCCCCTGATCTCCCAATCACCAATTTTCCAGTCCCTGACTTCTCTTACCAATCATTACTCATTATCTATTAGTTGGATCTGTCATTTTGACTAAGTCCACAGATGTACCGGTCAAAATGATATTCACTGGGAGAATATTTCCACATCAGTATCTTTCCAGACTACTCATCAATGAACTAAAATGCAATTCTGTCTACTTTAGGCCCTTACTGGCATGTAGTACTGATCCCTCTGTGAAGTAGATCAACGTTTCTTTCTGTTCTGTTAACTTGGCATAGGTACTCAAAATGAGGTTATAGATGTGAATGAGCTAAAATAAATTGCAGGAGTAAGTCTCATCCCCTGCTGATACAATTTGTGGGCAATTTATGAATCCACTCAAGCCTTCCCATTTACATAAACTCACATTTTATAATAACATACTTTTGTTGTTCATGTCCAAATTTATGGTTCAATGGATCAGATAATACCCATACATGATTGACAATTTAGATGATATAGTTATTTTTTGTCCTATGATGAAATGTTCATTCTCTGCCAAAGCCTAACAACAGGCCAAGAATTACTTCAAAATTGATAATGTTTACAAACAAAGAAAGGAATAGACTTGCTCAAAAACCTTTAATACATCTGTGGTTCACCTATTGGAACTGTTTTCCAGGGAATTTTTAAGCATTCTGTCTGCCTACAACATTGTTAAGACTCATGAGGTTATGTTCTAAATGACAGAGAAGTTCGGATCACTCTAGACCTGCTATAGAGCCTATTCTTGCTTTGATTGCACATAAAACTGATAATCTTTTGGATTACCCAGAAAAAGATTTTTAGAAGCAAGTTCAAATGTGATATATATCACCTCCAAAATTTAAAGAGATCCACTAAAATTCATGCCTTTCATTATGATAGGTAGATGAAGCAATCTGTGTCTCACTTTAAAGAGGTATCCCAATAATCACCATACCGATAGACTCTCTAGAAATTTCACTGGGTTGTTTGCCTTCTACCTTGAGGATACATTTATTAATAATGTCTCTAATGTGCTTGCTACACTTTGCTTATCAAGTCTAAATACCATAATGTTATCAATGCCATGGACCAGTGTACTTTTTTTGTGTGGTTTATTAGAATTATAGAAGCCCCTCTAAACTATGTTATGATGGTAAATAGGAAGTTTGACCTAGCACTAGGATAACGTATTAAAAGCATATTCTTGTCCTGTCATAAGTAGTTTGTAATTGTATGGTTTGAGACAGAAAAGAAAATATTTGCCAAGTCAAATGTTGTCTATGATATCCAACTGTCAGAAGCTGTATTGATTCACTTTAGTAAAAATATCATACTTAGAACCAAAGTTGTAATTGGAAATGACACTTGATTAAGTTTACAATGATCTACTGGCATTTTCCACCTCAATTGAGTTGCCCAGAGCCAAATAGATCAGTTAAATGGAGATGTGGTGAGAGCAACTAGTTTTTCATTTCTTAGATTTTTATTAGTCTTACTGGTCTCTAAAATAACCACAGGTGTTCAGAATTTCTTTCTCTTTACTATTTAGCTGGGATGGCCAATTCTCACAACTTCTACTTGGCCCTTCCCACATATAGCACTCATTTTGGAACCAATAAAACCATTCTGCCAGTTACAAAATCTATCTATGCCCACTATATATTCCCCACCAGGGCAAACAATTATGGAATAGGTCTATGATTCCACTATATCCACTGTTAGATATGTTTGGGCCAAGATAACAATCAGAAGCCTGACCTCATCAGCCATCTGCCTCTAGTAATTTATTGTTTTCTACTCTGAGAGATGAGCCCAAGTTTCAGTCTAATTTCAATAATAGGTAGTTACCCCCATAAGGTCTGTGTATTTCTGTTTTCTTAGAGAATGGTCACTTTTCTGAAAGCTTTGGAGAAGACTCATGTCCTATATCTTTCTCCCAAGGAATGCAGGTTTGCAATCAATGTAGTCTCCAAATCTAGGGTCTCCGAAGTGTTTACATGGAGAACCAAGCAAGAGGCAGTGTATATGCCATTATAATGACTCCAGTTATGCACTGGCCCAGCAACCTTAGAATTTTTCCTTGTTAATAGCTCATGGAACCCCTTAGGAGGATGTTCAGTGATTTTATTTTAAGTGATCCTTAGAAGAATTACATACAATAGTACCATGTGAATTCAAAGAATATGATAGCTATTTCAATCCTGTGACTTACTGCTGAAACTTAGGTGCTTAGGTGCCATCACCTATCCTCTAACATTATGGGATGCCTTCATTTCCATTAAGATCAGGAAACCTAATTTCATTGCTGTATCCCTCACCACCATCTTTAACCTACGGAATCCAGCCGTGAAAGAACTCTTCATATTGAATAGAGCTGAGGATTAATTTTCATTAAAATCTTGTAATACACATAGCCAGAACCTAGGCTTGCTCTCAGTCATACGTCATACTTATCTTATGACTTCGTGATACAAGGGTGTCCTGACAAACTGTCTTTTCCTTTAACACCTTTCCTACACACCTCATTTTCTCTGTGTCTGTTCCCTATGAATATAAGAAGAAACACGAATGTTATCTTAAAAACTTAGCACCACCACTTGCCTTTCAAGCCCTCTTCATTTCATATTATATTAGGACCAGTGACACTGTGAGTATTTTTGTTGACATTGCATGAAATGGATTTCAGATGTGTTATTTTCTGCAGCAAAGATGTTAATTCTGTGTACCTTGCATATATGAATCCATATTCCAATTCCAGAATCCCATTTTGAGGTTCTCCTTCCTAGGACCACTCCTGGTTAAATACCTTTTGCAACAATCTGCGTGGAACTGGAGACCATTCTCCTAGGTGAAGTATCTCAAGAATGGAAAAACAAAAACTGTATGTACTGTACTAAATGGGAACTGAACAATGAGCACACATGTGCACAGAGGGAAGTAAAACTCAGCGTAAATCAAATGGGGGAAAGAGGGAGGAGCAAAAACCTACCTAATTGCTACAGTGAACAATAATTGGGTGGCGGCACACCTATAGCTGGGACTCAAGCATTACAAAAGTGATCCATGCAACCTAAAGCACCAGCACCCTTTTAAAATTTTGAAATAAATAAATAAATAACTGTATCAGTTCCTATCCCAAAAGAAAGTAGCAATCTCAAAATGGGATGATCTTAGAATGCTTTATCTACCAAGGATATTTTGGGCATACTACATTGGAACTATAATCAATAGTCAAGAACCCAGGACTAGAGAAGCAAGATGTCATCATTCCTTGGTCCAATCAGGATAGAGTCATGTGGAATAGACCACGTGAGAGGTGGAATGATGTACAAAGAGCACAACCAGCCCAAAGTAACCTTCCAGTCCAAAGTTACCTTTAAAGAAGAATGTAACCATGATGGAAATATCCTCACCTCACTCTTTTTCATTTGATCTCATGCTGAGATGGCTGGATCTCACTGAATGAATGTAGTAGGAATCCAGAAAGCCAAGGAGCCCTTTGACACAACCCTTTCGGTTTAGGCTCTTACCACAGGAAACTGGAGAAGACAGAATTACCATTAACTGAAACAAAGAGTTAAATTCTGTACTCTATTTGGCCCAAGGCCATTAAAGCAGAAAAAGAAAAAAGATTTTGAGTATTTTCCCTAAACAGGCTATTCTTAAATGTCAACCACTCCTGTGTGAATATATTAAGGCTATAGTTTAGCCAAATCAGATCTTCTATTTCTGGGATGAGTCACTTACATTTTCTCTCGTATGCAAATGTAGAGTAATAAGCCTGCTATTCTACTCAAATTAGAGTAGAAAGAATCTATTCACTCATTGCTAATGCCTCTAGCAGATATTGTCAGTGTTTAAATCTGGTGAAGAAAGTATGGGAGACTAGTCAGGTCCCTATCAGCAGGGACTATGGAAGCCTATTTCTGGGAGACAGGATTTATTCTCTTGCCCTATCTCTCCAAGATTTGGTGTTACAAAGATCTCTCAGGTTAAACTGGGCCTGGCCCAGCTAAAATTTAGAAGTGGGAAAAGGCAGTGAATTCTCTGGAGTGTTGACAGAGTCTAGACCTGGCCCCACACAAGGATCGAAGATTTTGTAGAACGTGTTTATTCCAGCATAGCATTATGTCAGGGTAAATAAAAATTCAAAATAAGAAGCTTAATTTGGAAAGCTGCT
Organism: Lepilemur ruficaudatus; assembly: GCA_963574885.1. Lineage (NCBI taxonomy): Eukaryota > Metazoa > Chordata > Mammalia > Primates > Lepilemuridae > Lepilemur > Lepilemur ruficaudatus. The sequence continues at coordinate 81,584 of CAUYRT010035544.1, read as the reverse complement.
TTCCCTTTTTTCTGGGAGCATTTACTTTAGAAAATGTTAAGTTTCAGTTATTTCTCTGTGCCTTTAAAATGCACATAAATCTCTTAAAAGCTAAATATACCTCTTTAGGGTTTTGAGACCAAGGAATATCTTTCTCAAGGATCTGGGAGTCATCTCTTTGAAGTGTATTCATTAAGGAAGATAATGTAGCCTCCATCTGCCAATTTCTGTGGGAGGGTAGGAGCTGGGGCAGGAGGGTGTTCCCTCCAAGTGGCAAAACTTCCTCTTGTCTTAAAAATACAAGAAATGTATTTTTCCTTTGGAATAAGCCAATTAGCAACCATAGGTGGTCACCACAGTCACCAGGTAAATTTAGGAAGAATTACATATAGGGTAAAGAGTACTGTCAAGTCCTTGTAGTTTAGAGCAAGTTATTGTTTGTCTTGAGAACATGTGCGTTACGGGTTGTATCTGCTCAACATATAAAACAGCACAATTTCTTTCTCTCCTTGCAATATCTTAGTGGATTCCCTGTGATGCACATCATATCCTGGTATAATGCTTATTTAATAATAAAAATGTTTTCTTTCTTTTCTACATTTTTGAAGAGGTTTTCTGGATTGAGAGAAGATTGTGTTCTTAGTTATATTTCTCCAACACCCTTCACTGTAGTTGTGTTTTGAAGAATAATTGTTGACAATAATAGTATAAACTAAAGAGATAAAATTTTCAGAGAAAAGAGGGGAGCACCTTTAGGCAAACTTAGTAGTGAGAGGAGCAAATCATCCATGGTGAATAACTACTATGCCTGTTCAGAACCTAAACATAAAGCCCTCAGCACTTCTCTTTCCCACAGGTACATGTATCATCTTCCACAGTGGCACCAGGGTGGTGGTAAAGAAATAGACCGGAATTCCCTGAAAGTAATTCTCTGAGGCTACTGGGATTAAACAACCATCCCCACAACAAAAAGACAATTCTGTCAGGCTAGATAAGCTAGTTCTTAGACAATTATTGATTATAAGGTTTGGGGACAGACACTTGACTATTAATTATAGGTGGCTGCCTCACTGAGTAATTTGTAATTGAGAAAACAAAAGACATGCAGATTTATTTTGTACCCAGAGTTGGGAAAATGATTCATACTGGCTAAACATAAAATAATTTATTTTTTTGCCCCCATCTTTGGGCCTTTGATTATATTTGTTCCAAACTTGGAATGCATTTCTATCTCCTGTTTTTTACATTACCAACATTCTTTTATTGATGCCAGTCTCAAATAATCACAACATCATGAGGATTTCCCTTGTAGCCCAAAAGGATGCCATCTTTCTACAAGACTTAATCCTGTAATGTAAAAACTTTCTATATGTAGCTTTTTGTAGTCAGATAAAGTTAAGTTTATTTAACTTGCTACCGCATGGACGAAGGTACCCTTGCGAGGGACCTTGGCATTGTCACAGAGAGGGGCCTCTTGTGTTTGTGTTTGTGTTTGTGTTAGGTGATTCCGAAGTGGGAAGAGGGCAGCAGAGACCAGTTCTCTCCTGGACAATGTCAAGAAGTGGGAGCAGTTTATGATTGTGTATCATAATATCTACTCACAAAACAAGAGAATTGAAGTAGAGCTAAATTTGTTAGTCAGAAAGGGGCCATATTTTGCCACTTTTTGTGGAATCAGCGCAGCCTGTTTCTACTCTGTTCTGACCCTCGCTTATGTTCTATTGGCACTATCAGAGCCTGGTATTGACCAGACTTACTTTTACTTTCTATGGTCGTTAACAGGGATTATTTGCACCTCTTTAATTATAAACTGAATTTTTGAAATAAAATATATACTAAAGGTCTTTGAAAAGAAGTGATTAACTCACAGTCCCACAATTATAAATTATAATGTCAATACAGGCTCTTAAGTTCTAATTCCTAACTCCCTTTTCTATCAAATTCTATACTCACATGTTTCTGTGGGTTTTCTTTACATTTACCTGCCAGCTGATCCCTGTTTTGATGTAGTAAAATTGTACAACAGTCAAATCTCTATAATTCAAATTTAAAAAATATATAAACAATAAAGATCTTTGTTGTATTGATTCAGGTATTATGCAGGTATAGATCAGGAAGAATTCACTACAGCTGACATATGATAAGGTCATTACAGCTCTCTAATACATAATGTAGAAAAGGAAAAAAAAAGATACATGCGCTCTATTTTTCTACTAGGTGTCTTCAACATCTTGATCAGTATAACAGTTCTGGGTGGTTGACAACTTGATTAATCTGAACAGTCTCTGTTCAGAAACACACTCTGAAGGATTTTCTGTCTCCTTTGAGGATAGGATCAATCAGAACAGGAATAAACTGAGTAGCTTTATGGTGGAAGACCCATATCTTGGTACTGAAAAATGCTCTGTCTTTTCCAGCTCACTTTAGACCACTTTTTTCACAGAGAATTGAAAGGTAATAAAATACCTTTTAAAATATCTAAGCATTGGATCTATGCTCTGTTATTTCATATAGTCAACAAAGCAATCTAGAATAATTACTGATCTATTTCTTATTAATATATACATCCCAAAGACTAGACCAATAAATTTATTAGGTAATACAGGGTTATCATACGTTGGGCTTTCCCCCCATATTATGCACAACACAAAAAGCAAAGGTTTACTCAATCCTTCCTTTCAAAGAATTTGTTTTATCCTTTTTGTCCTTAACTCTCCCTTAACTACTACATCCAGTGGACCACAAATTGTTGGAGATCTGTGCTAAATGTGTTCTAGAATCCATCATTTCCCTAAGCAAACATCTCACTGAAGCAAATTCTCCTTACTCATCCTGTCTCTCAGCTTTCTTTCTGTTGTACCCCATGTCAACCCGTCCTCTTACTCTTTCTAAAACAATGTATCTAAAAATGTGAAGTTAATGATGTCATTTCCTACATTAAGAAGTGTCACCTAAAGTCTAAAATTATCATTCTCTATACCAGCAAATCTTATTTCCAAGATTTAGTCTCCACCACATATTATTAGTTCATCTTTTTGTACTCTAAATATACACACTGCTTTAGAGTTTCGTGACTACATTATAGCATTTTTCACCTCTGTATCTTTGCTCATCATTATTCTTCTTCCCAGAAAGTTTGTTTTTCCATTTTTTGTTGGGAAACTTCTAAGATTGAAGGTTCAACTCTGGTGATATACCTTTGAGTTCACAGTCTTTGTACACCTGGAAGTGGCTCCATTCCTACTGCTATGAATATACACACAACATCACCTGAACATGTTTTCTTAGCGTATCTACTTCTCTCGTATAGCAAGTCTGATTTCTTTATTTATTTACATAGTCTCTGGGAAGAAGTATGGAGCCCACATGAAAATAGGAATTCAGATATTTGTTGAACTTTATTGAAATCAACCATTTCCACAGAATATCTTGCATCCTTCTTTATCCATACTTACTGTTCTCACTATTATTTATATAAAAAGATACGTACGTTTCATAATAGAATTCACCCCCTTTTCTACATCAGAGACAATTTTCCCAGCTTCCAGTGCAATGCCTGCACATAAAACAAATGCAATGACTACGTGTTATGTGAACTTACAAGGAAAAGATTAAAACCAGAATTATTGAAATAATATACAATAATATAATAGGAGGTGAAATGTATCATTTTAGGAACGGAGTCAGGAAAAGAGCCTATACCAGCATGAGGGAAGAGGAACAATTTTGTTTTGCTTTATTTATGCTTTGCCTATTTTGCTTCTTGTTTATTTATTTTTTTTTTAACATTAAGTAAATTTTATTTTTCTGCTAACATTTTATTATGAATTTTTCAAACATACAGAAAAGTTGCTAGAATTTTACAGGAACACTCAAATATCTACCACATAGATTCTACAATTAACATTTCACTGTGCTTGCTTTTTTTGCATATCCATCTTATCTATCATCCTTCAGTTTATCTTTCTTTAATGCATTTTAAAGTAAGTTGCAGACTTAAGTTTCCTTCCCCCGTCCACATGTCTAGCATTATCTTTTGCATTAAACACTGTTTTAACTAAAGCTTACATTGACTGACTATATGCTGTAAAAGCCATAGAAAGAGTACATTATATGTACTCTTACATTTCCTCCTTAATTCCCTTCCCCATCACTAAATATTTGATAAATTACTTTATCTAATTTTGGAACATAATGTGTCATAGACCTTGAGTAATCATAAAACTTAAACTGGAATATTTTCAAGAGAGTAAGGGTGTGCTTTTAATAACTATGCAAATTCGAAGTGAGGTGACACAAGACCCGAAGAATGGGCCCCACTTGTACTCGCCATCAAATTGGTATTGACTGATTAACACTATGGTGCTCAAAGGGTGGGAGTGAACACTGGGGAATTGGGGGCTGGGGGGTAAACCCACGTCAGAGCGACCTGGGGGGGCACTGTGGAGGTGTGGGATATGCTTGAAAAGTAGTTGTGGAGCGGAATTAGGGGTCTCAATAGGGGAAAGGAATTCCTCAAAATCTGATTTATGTGATTAACTGTACACCTCGGTAAATTCACTATCTTTGCTTCTTGTTTATTTTTCATCTTTTTTAAAAAATAAAAGCACTGGAGATGCTCAGGAATCCAGCTGTTTGGACTCAAAAAGGAATTTACATCATATGGACCTCAGTAAATTCACCAGCTGAATGAAAAAACTGAAATAGATATTTTCTTAAGTCCTTTGCCCCTTAACCATCTGCATTTCTTTGCTCTGCCTTATCTTTCCTTTAGTAGCTTTGGTAACTGCCAAGAAGGTCACTTTTTCTTGGAATGGAATAAAGGAGAACAGGATATAAACAAAAACTGTATAAACATGTATAGAAAAAGTAAGAGACAGAAAAGAAAGACAGATGTTTGTCTAAGTTCATTTACAACTAATGTATTTAATGATAAAATACCTGCATATTTAACTTCTTGATCTTATTTTTAATTGACCAGAAATTGTATATATTTATCTTGTACAACATGTTGTTTTAGAATATGTATACATTGGAAAGTGATTAAATTGGCTAATTAACATAAGAATTACATCACATATTTATTATTTTTGTGATGAAAACACTTAAATCAATTATCTTAGCAATTTTCAAGATTACAATACGTTATTATTAACTATAGTCACCATGTTGTACAATACATCTCTTGAACTTATTTTTCCTACCTGAACTTTTGTATTCTTTAACCAATATTTTCTCAATCTCATTCCCTCCACCAGCCCCTGGTAACCATCTATCTAGTCTCTGCTTCTACGAGTTCAACACTTTTATACTGAGCACTTAACTGAAATCGTGCAGTATGTACTTTTCTGTGTCTGGTGTATTTCACCTAGGATAATTATTTTCTAGTTTCATCCATGTCTTTTCTTTACTATACTATATTTTCTTTATTCATTTAACTGATGATGAACACACAGGTTGATTTCACATCTAGCTTTGTGATTAATGCTGCAGTAAACATAGGAGTGCAGTTATCTGTTTAACATATTGATTTCATCTCCTTTGGATATATACCCAAGAGTGGCATTGCTGGATCATGTTATTAATTTTCTGAGGAACTTCCATACTATTTTCCACTAAGGCTTTACTAATCTACATTCTCACCAACTGTTGTGCCCTTAACTTCTTAACAATGATAAGTTAAAGTCCAATCACTTCATGATAGAGTTCAAGCACTTCTTTCACCTAAACCAACAAGAAAATGATCCTAAGCTAGTCTGGTGAATATTTTTCCTATTGAAAATAAACTACCCCAAAGTGACATCAGACTGGAAGATACAAATTTCTTCCCCAATCTTGGCATGAGTGCTAAAGTGAACATACTCCTTATCTTTGACTGTAGTGGCATTATCAACTAGTCAAAAATATGAAGAGGAATTTTTTTTAAAAAAACTACATATTCTTTCAAATATATTTAGCCTGCTTCATATAGTTACCTCACAGTTCTGCAAATAATGATGGTGTTTATTCACCTGTATAAATATATAACTTAAGAGTATGAAACAAAGTTTTGCCCAAGTGAGTGTATTAGTGATGCTGAAGATTGTCATTTAGTCATCAGTTAACTATGATCTGGTTATAAGGTTCTCTTAGGTTCTGTTTTATCTAACAAAAAGGAAAACACATGTATTTAATGATAGTTATTTCACTGCCAAGGCCCACGGCCCCTCAATATAGAATGAAGAGGGAAAGCTTCTCACGAAAGTCATTTTAGGATGGTACAACAGAAGGACACTAGGAACTTATTTCAAAACCCTGCAGCAACTCCTGAGATGTAGGCTCTATTTTTACCTTCAGTCATGGACTAATAAATGCAATTGAACTCAATAACATGCTATTTCCATGGAAATAATATTGTCTATAATAAATAGAAATACTTCTTTGAATATGCTTAAAAAAGCTTTTTTTCTTTGTTTTTTAAAATTTATATAGGACAAAAATATGCCTAATTAAAGATCAAAAACTATATCAATATGTCATTAAGACCATGAATTGAATCGTATCAATTACATTTTGAAAATCATCCCACATTTTTTATTTCGGGGGCAGCTCATTGTGGCAGAGTAGTAGACAAGAAGATTATTTTAACAAACGAACTCTGCAGAGTGACCCTTCCTAAACATCTCCTGCAAATGTTCCTCACTACCTCCTTTACTATCAAATTTTACTGATTACTTCTAGTTTTATGCAGTATCTATTAAATACATGCTATTCTTTCAGAAGTGACATTTGTGTAAGAATTTTTATAATGAGAAATGTATTTCATATTCTAATGACTGTGCTTTCTTCATTACAATTCACATTCATGTATTTATTGAAGTCATAAATAACTTCATCAAGTTATTAATGTAGTTTTAGATTATTAGTTGTTAAATACTACTAAGGCTATAACAATAAGCTTATGTGGTTATAGAGTTTGTTTTTATCTACTGTTTAGAAATTTAGATAGGAAGAATTCCTTGATCTACTATTAAGTATGTATTACAAGATAAGCAATCACTCAAGAGGAAAAGAACATTTCATTTTGAAATTAGACGTATGATTTATCTAATAACAGTACTAAAGTAGAGTTTTTGATACCCATCATTATTTGCTTCAATTCATCTCAAGAGAACTGTTTAAATAGTAATAAATACATAGAGTAAGAGGGGATCCAATGTACTATATTGCAGATTTTTATTTCAGATATCTCTAGATATCAACTTCAATTGATAATATTGTTCTTGCATTTTTCTATTCTTCAAAAATAGACTATCATATAGAAAAGATATCTGCACTGCCATGTTTATTACACCACTATTCACAATAGCCAAAATACAGAATCAACTTAAGTGTCCATCAATGGATGAATGGATAAATTGTGGTACGTATGCATGTGGGATATTATATAGCCACAAAAAAGAATGATATCCTGCCATTTGTAACAACATGGATGGAACTGGAGAACACATGTTAAGTGATATAAGCCAAGCACAGAGACAAATCTCGTATGTGCTCACTCATATGTGGGAGCTAAATATTAAGAACAGTTGATCTCCTGGAGACAAAGAGTAGGATGACAGTTACCAGAGGATGGAAGGGGTAGCACGAGTAGGGGGATATAAAGGGGGGATAGTTAATATGTGCAAAAATATAATTAGATGGTTAGATAGAATGAACGATATTTGACAGAGCACCAAAGTGAGTATAATCAACAATAAGTTAGGGTGTCTTGAAATAACTAAGAGTGGATTTGGAATGTTCGTAACACAAAGAAATGTTAACTGTCTCAGGTGACGGATACCCCAGTTACCCTGATTTGATTAATGCACATTGTATACCTGTATCAAAACATCACATGTCCCTATAATGGCATACGATTGTTATGTACCAACACAAATTATTTATATGCCTTCCACATGCAAAATGAACTCAGTTGTTCTTAAGCCCCCCAAAGTCTCATTCCATTCCATCTTTGATTCAATGTTCAATATCTCGAAATCTAGCTACAGGTTCTGCAACTAGGTTCCAGGTGCAGATAAGCCTCTTCAGGTTCAGTTCTTTTTTTTTTTTTTTTTTTTTATTTCAGGGTATTGTGAAGGAGCAAACATTTTGGTTACATTTTATGTCTTTGCCTCACCCTAGCGAGGGTTAGAGACATTTACTCTTCAACTTGATCACTCCACCACAATAAATCAAAAATAAAATTTAATTTAGGAGCTTTTACCTTTTAAATCTCTGAATACATAACATATATACTTTCTCCTAAGTCAAAAATTCAATACAGCATTAACACAAATTCTAAAATAGCATTATCTATACCACGCTTAAGTGTGTGCAAGTTCCCTTCCGTGTGTTCTTTTAGGTTCAATTCCTCGAATAACAGTTTCTCTTGAACTAAGAGCTGCAAAATACGGAGGCATGTAATCTGCCAACCCCGTACATCCAATATATAACGACGCAAGCATAGAATAAATGCAATAGATATCTGCATTCAAAAAAGGAAAAGCAAGAGACATATAGTCATTAACGGTGCAGAGATATTTGAAACTGACATGTTGCCAGTTTCTTGAATAGATCTCAGTTCCGCTGCCAGAAAATACTCTCTGTTGTTCATGCCCTCACTCGCTGGGCTCTTGGTTTCACCATCTGATTTGGGTTCAAAGCTGAGTCACTTTCTCAGCCTACATCCTATTTATACAATTTTGAGGGTACAAAATTCCTTTTTTTTTTTTTTTGCACTGTATAGTCTCAGTATTTTTCATTCAAAGTGACATAATTTACTTAAAAAACTTTATGAGATTTCTGTGAATTAAATTATCTTTTAGACAAAACTCACATTCATATTTATTTCAATCTAGACCCTTTCACTTTGTGCTGAGACTCGTTTTACTGTGGTGACATCACACTTAAGATTCTTAGAAGTCTTCTTGTCTATTTAACGTAAATCTAATAAGCATGTCTTTAAGATTCTTAGAAGCCCAACTAGGTCTGCCCTTAAATATTTTTGCAGTCTCAATATTGGTTCTTCGGGTCATACTATCAAGATCTTAAACTTCAGTCAATGTTTTATTGGGAGTGGTCTGGACTTGATCTCTGCCTTGAAGCCATTTCTTAAGAAGTTTCTTAGGGAAGAGAAGAGATGAGAAAATTTTTAATTTGACCCCAGTAATTCCTGACTGCCTTATATTTTCTCTGAATTCTGCTTGAAACTGAGCAGTTTCTTTTATTTGGTACCACTGTCTTTAACCATACCTTCTCATGTGTTCCTAAAACTACTAGTCATGCCTCATTTAATGACAGAGATACATTCTGAGAATTGTGTCATTAGGCGATTTTTTTGTTGTGCCAACATCATAGTGTATACTTACACAAATCTAAGTCATATAACCTACTATACGCACCTTGGCTATGTGGTAAATAATATTGCCCCTAGGCTACAAACTGGTACAGCAGGTTACTGTACTGAATACTGTAGGCAAATGTAACACAATGGAAAGTAATTTATGTATCTAAACATAAAAAAGGTGCAGTAAATATATGGTATAAAAGATAAAAAAATGGCATACCTGTATAGGGTATTTACCGTGAATGAAGCTTGCAGGACTGGATTGCTCTGCGTGAGTCAGTGCATGAGTGGCAAGTGAATATGAAGGCCTAGAACATTACTGTACACTACTGTAGACTTTATAAACACTATACTTAGACTACACTAAATTTATGAAAAAAATTTCAAAAATAAATTAACCTCAGCTTACTATAAGTTTACTTTATAAATTTTTAAATTTGTTTAACTTTTTGACTCTTAAAATAACATTTAGCTTAAAACAAAAACACGTTGAACAGTTGCATAAGAATGTTTTCTTTCTTTATATCCTTATTCTGTATCTTTCTTCTAATTTTAAAATTTTGTATTTTTTATTTGTTTACTTTTTAAACATTTTTGTTAAAAACTAAATCACAAGCACACACACAGCAGAGGCCTACAGAGGGTCAAGAACATCAATATCATGGGACATCTTGTCCCACCAGAAAATCTTCAGGGGCAATAACATGCATGGAGCTATCATTGCCTACAATAGCAGTGCCTTCTGGAATACCTCCTGAAGGACTTGCCTGATACTGTTTTACAGTTAAGTTTTTTTTTTTTTTGTAAGTAAAAAGGTTGCTTTTTAAAGCAACAATAAGAAGTATAGCATAATAAATATATAAACCAGCAACATAGTCATTTATTATCACTATCAAATATTATGTATTGTACACAATTGTCTGTGCTATACTTTTATAGGACTGGCAACACAATAGATTTATTTACACTATCATCACCACAAAGTAATGCATTGCACTATGCTGTTAAGATAGCTACGAAGTCACTAGGCGGTAGAAATTTTTCAGCTCCGTCATAATTTTATGCGACTGTCACATATGTGGTCAGTACTTGACCAAAATGTCATTATGTGGCCTATGACTATATTTAGCAACTTCAACATGCATGAATATCTTCTTAGCCAAATCCAGCCAGCTCATTAAGTGTATTTTCTATTTTATATGTGACTACAGACAACTGTGTTACCAAACTTTCTGCCCATTTCTCTAGTAACAATTTTCTCAGTGTTTTCAACTCTCACCGAACATTTCCTGAGGCCTTGCGGCTTTTACAACAGGGCTCTTCTAGGCCATTTTAGCCTCTGTTTGCTACCTAGTCCCAAAGCCAATGCCTTATGTTTAAGTTTTAGTTACAGCAGCACCACATTTCTAGGTAAACTGCTTTTATTAATTATCTATTAATGAGTCGCAAATTGTTTCGAAACACACAGACCTGAAACATCAGTCATTTCATTACATTCAAAAATCTATCAGTCAAAAATTCAGATTGGACAAGTTTTTGGCTCCACATGCAGGCTGATTGGGGTCACTATATGTTATTAGTTCAGTTTACGGGCTTGTTTGGAGGCACCCTGGACCTCTCAACCAGAATGCCTACATGCAGTCTCCCCAGCACAGTGTTCTCATGGTAATGAGAAGTCTTACAAAGTGTCTAGCTTCTCCTAGAGCCAGTGTACCATGAAACAGGAGTATACACGTTCCTTAATTTTTTTTTTTAGTCTGTGCCCACAAATTTGCATAGTATTACTCTATGCTATTAGACAAAATAAAAAAAAAAACAGTCATTAGAGTTTACCAAGATTCAAAGGATAGAAATTGGATTCTAACTCACAATGAAAGGAAAAAAAATGTTCAGTCATCTCTAATCAATGAATATTTATATAATTTTGGTAACAAATTTTAATTTTTGATTAGTACTCCAATCATAGTAGATAGGACACAGAGTACTTTCACTGCCTTTTGTCTGTATCCCCTTGGATTATAAATTTTTTGAAAGGAAGGCTTTATCTATTTAGTTAAGCACCATATCCTCAGGGACAGGTTGAGTGTTAGGCTCAAGTTTTTAGGTGTTGAATTAATGAATAAGTCAATGAACTTATTTGACTTAACCAAAAATGAATTATAACAATTAACTTTTCATAACTGGTTGTAATATTCATTTCACCCATTTATTCTTTTAAAGATGCAACTGGATTTTAGGAGAAACACATTTTCAAGATTCACAGATCACATATGCAGTTTTCTCTAAGCATAGGCACAAGAAAAGAGAGCTTGTAAGAAGTGCTATTTGTTTTTTAACTAGTCTTAATTACTCTTATGCAAATAATATCTTCTAAAACAGATTTTATCCAAGGAAACAAATGTATCTTTGCCCTGTTCCCAAAATAGAATTTGTTTATAGAAGGGACTCAGACTCATTAATCTGTTTTAAAGGAAAACTAGAATTCTTATTCTGAAATTTTGCTTTCAAATTAAGCCTGGTATTTTTACTTAGATCATATTTTATATATTTGTGTGACATTTGGCAGAAACTAGTAGCCACTATGGAAGAGCATGCTAAATAAGAATAGAAAATAAAACAAAACAAAAAACTGGTACTACCCTGTTGTTTGAACTCCAGGGTACATAAACTATAAGCAGTGGCAGGTTTATGCCAGTAAGTGGGTATAATATGCATCTTGTGGTTAGAATTTCTGCATCTGTATATGGCTGGAAGCAGAGTTATGCAAATAACTCAAGTCTCAATTCTTGTCTTGATAACACATGAATTGAGCTGGAATATGCATAAAAGTTTTCTCACAATCACAGTCCCTGCTGTGTGCCCTTCTCTCTTACAGAAAGCACAGAAGGAAGTCAAAAGCTAAAAGGGAATGCAATTGGATTTTATAAATGATAATTAGCATTATCTGTATCGTGAAAGTTATATATTTTGGAATTTAAAGGCTACTATGAGCTAATGATATGGAGGGCAAAATTAAACCCTGTTTAGGTATGCAAATTTTGGGTACTGCCATGAGCTTGAACAGATGTTTGAAAATTTAGCTGAGTGTGTTTCTTCATTCTAAATATGTTTATATAATGTATTGTATGCTATTTTCTCAAGCACATTTGCATGGAAATGTATCTATGGGCCTTATTCTGCCATCTTTAATCATGCAAAACTGCCACTGGCTTCTGCTGGAATTATGCACGTGTCAGTTTTGGCAGAACCTGGCTCATGGAGAAGGTCGTGCCATCACTGGAGCAAATGTGCCGGTTGCCAGTGCATGTTCAGTTACACAGCAGTGCTTGTAGACAGGAATTGGCAAGAACTTCAGTGGTCTGGAAAGTAAATTCATAGAGGGTGCCCTGAATTACTCAGACAAATTTAGGGTATTAATTAATATACAATTGGGTTCTTTCATTGAATTTTTTTTCCTATATCTATATGTACTTCTAATGTTAAATTTCTGTCTTACTCTCTGTTACCTACACCCCATACACATACCTCCCATGCATTTATATTAATGACTTGAGTAGTACAAGAAAAATTGACTTGGAGGGGATCAAAATACTTAGATGATTCTCACCCACATATTATGTATAGAATGCTTATAGTTTAGAAATTAAGGCATTATTTTCTCCAGTTATTTTTTTTTCCCTGCAAATTTCAACAGATTTTAAGTCTGGTAGGATAAGTTTTTTTTGTTTTTGTTTTTTTTTTTAGGTCACCATAAATATTTTTTGATGACTAAATAATCTGTACTGTTCAGTAATAATTTTAAGCATTTTGATTTTTCATTTTGACAAATTTGATAGCTTAATAGAATTTGTTTGGCAGCTGCTATTTGCTAGACATTTTTTTCTAGGTTTCAAGATTACACGGGTGAATGAAACAGGAAAATATGCCTGTCTTTATGAAACTTATAATTTTGTTAAGAACAAACATACATCAAGAAAACTACATCAAGCCACTATTATAATAAGTTCTAAGGAGGAAGAGTGCAGAATATCTTTAAAACAATCATAGGGAAGAGAATTTGAATTGCATCTATGTAATCTTTGAGTGAGTGACCTTTTATCGCAGACCTATAGGAAAAAGATTAGATGTAGAAAGGCAGGCAATAAATTCAATCTCCAAGACAGATAAATGGCATATGTAAAAGTTCTGAGGTGAGAAAATGCTTGGAGAGTTTGAGTAATTAAAAAAGCAAACGCCAACAGTACATCCACTAGAATGATTGAACGGCTGACCACAGGGTGGTTGGCAGGAGCCTGATCATGTAAGACTTTAAGATCTTGTTTCAGAGTCTGCACTTTATCTGAAGACAATGAAAAACCACTAAGAAATTTTATGTAGAAAACCAGCACAATTATATTTTTATTTGAAAAAGAAATGCCTATTAAAATCCATTTGAACTTTATATAAGGAAAAGTAAGTAAACCAGTTTGGTAGACATTTGTGCAATGACGATGATTTAAGCCACTACAGTCAAGTAGCCATAACGAAGTAAATTGATTTACAGAAAAAGTACTGAAGTGTGCAAAACATAGTGATGGAATGAATGGGTGGGATAAAGAATTCAGAAAGATTGACAATGGGAGCCAATGTATTGGTTTAAGCTGCTTGGTAAATAGAGGCTTCATTTAGTTAGAAGAGGCAAACAGGTCTTAGCGGTTGAGAAACTTGTGATGCCATATCCAAGCAAATATATTAAAGAGAAGCTAGATATGCAAGCTAGATATGCTAGATATGCTAGATAGTACAGAAAGGCTATCAAACTAGAAATGTGAGTTTTAGAATTATTGGTGCAAAGATAGATTGAACATCACTGAAGGGAAAGGAGAGAAAAGAGTAATGGGCTCAGCATTGAGGCCTGGGTACTTCACCTGAAAGTAATATTTTTGTGTTCACAGAATAGTTCTAAAACTAATATTGTCTTAGTTCATGTTGCTATAACAAAATGCCTGAGACTGGGTAATTTATGCATAATAGAAGTTTCTTTCTCATAGTTCTGGAAACTAGGAAGTCCAAGGTCAAGGTGCAGGAAGGCTCAGTGTCTCGTGAGGGACAGAAGTCTGTATCCAAGATGTTGTCTTGAATGATGTGCGCTCATATGGAGGAAGGATGGAAGGGCAAAAGGGCCTTCCCTGGCCAGTCCCCTCTTGCCCTTTTATAAGGTCACCAATCCCATTTATGAGGGCTCTGCCCTCATGACTTAATCATCTCTTAAAAGCCTCACCTCTTAATATTATCACTTTGACCGTTCAGTTTCAACGTATAAATTTGGGGGGACACATTCAGACATAACACCAGAGTAAATCCCATTAGTTATATCCTCTATAATCTGCACCTACCTTTTATTATCAGACTTCCCTGTTGTTAAATTTGTCTTTCCTTGAATTATCACATTAGATTTTAGGATTGTAAAGTTTATTTCTTTTCCAAAATATTAGAAAATGCAAATATTCCATGTATTGTATATGCCAATTACATTATCATAATAAAACTTTGGGTGGATATCTGTGGCGTCACTGCATCCGTTTCCCGTATTTGCCCTTTTCAGTAGCGTTCTCTGTTGATGCACATTTTAGTCACCTTTCCCTCGATTTTATGTCACTGGTACATACAATTTTCTCATCTTTCATTTGAAACCTAAATTCTCAGAAGATAAATTTGTCTTTTTAAAAAATTCTTTAAAAGTTCTTTTTCAGTACAACTTCTTGGTAACAGTGCACATGAGGGCACTTAGTAAGTATTTCTTATTAAAACTTATGATAAGAAGCAGAAATTTAGAAAGAAAAGTACATGGGAATGAAGAAAGATGGAAATAGGAAAAAGTGAATAATAGTTTAAAAATGCTTGTATCTAATTACATAGAAATGTGAGTATAAATGTCTTAACTGGAATTTAACATAGGACATACATTTTATCTTTTTTAGGATATTAAAAAAACAGTGAGACTTAATGATAAGAAATAGATTATTAAGAATAATAGCCACAAAGGGCTGAAAGATTATGTACCTCTTTCACCATTACCTTTAGGAAATAACATACTTGTGTCAACACAAAAAGAAAAAAAAATAGTAAGTTCGATGTTTGATTTTCTTGTCTATCAACATTGACCAAGAATTTATAAATGTATTTAGTACATTCTCCCCACAATTGCTGCTAACCATATTTTCAGCAATTGCTGATTTAAATGTTTTAGGAAGGAATAGTTTTAGGTGATGTTTATTTAGAAGTTAAAGTTTACCAAGATAAAGAAAGTACAGTTTACACTTGGTTTGATTTAGATGTAGGTGTTGAGTTTTATGACAATTATTTTCTCATCTTATTTGAAATAATCATACAATTATTCTCCATGTTTGTCCAGCGATTGTGTACTCATTTTCTACCTCCAACCATGAAAGAAATAAAACAACAAAGAAAGCCTTTATTTTTTCTATATAAACAGACTACTTGTTAGATCAGGGTAGAACAAAACACAGATGCTCCTTGACTTATAATAGAGTTTTGTCTCAATGAAGTCATGTAAATTGAAAATATTGTAAGTTGAAATGCATTTAATATACCTAACTTACAAACATCACAGCTTAGCTTAGCCTACCTTAATAAATATTCTCAGCACACTTACAATAGCCTACAATTGGGCAAAATTATCTAACACAAAGCTTATTTAATAAAGTGTTGATTAGCTCATATAATTTATTACATACTGTACTAAATGTGAAAAGCAAAATGGTCATATAGGTACTCAAAGTACAGTTTGTACTAAATGCAAATCACTTTTGCATCGTAGATAAGCACAAAAAAAAAAAATGAAACTAGAACCATTATAAGTTGGGGACTATCCGTAATACACTCTGACAGAGCTATTTCAAGGCCTCATCCACATCTTACTTCCCTTCTAACAAAGAGGACCCTATTCCCCAATGTTCTCCCAAATTTTGTTTCAGCTGTATTTGTTATACCCAATACCAGTGGGTATGTCATGTGCATACCCTGCCATGTACTACCCCGTCGTTGTTTCTTCTGTACCCTCAAACTTCTTTTCAAATGTTGTGGAGAAAAAATTTGTGAATTACTTTGAAATCTGGGGTAAGAGTGAGAGGCACACTGATTAAACTATTTAATTACACACTTTTATTTCAAATTTGTCATAACAATGAGGAGGAGAATTAAGTATTCAAGTATAACTGATATCTAACAAAATATTTAAGTGGATATTTGTGAATTATTTATGCTAGTGAAAACCCTCCACTATCATAATTCATTTAATTGAAATCGTTTTTATACACAAACACCCATGCATATATGTATATGTGATATATGTATCGCATATGTTACATATATTACAATTAAATAAAAAAATAACATCTCTACATAAACAACATGGTTTTAGCCTGGATTATTAATTGTGGTAATAACTGTGCTTATTTAAATAATTTCTTAACTATTTTGAAAATATTTCATCTAAAATATTTTTATTCTATGTAAAATCAAAACAGATAAACTAACATTTAAGTAAAAATGGAGTTATAACTTCATTAAATTTTTTATAAAATCACTATGTGAAAATTGTCAAAATCAAAATGGAGTCACTTGCTCAAAAACAAAAAACAGCAACAAAAAAAACCTGGCAAATAGAGCCTGGGAAGGCTATGAAAGAAGGACTCTCAGGCATGAATGCTTGATAACAAAAACTATCACAAAAGACTCTGCAAAAACCACAACCTTTCACAGAGGCCATCACAACTGCTATAGTTTGGATTTCTGACTCTCCAAATCTCATATGGAGATTTTATTCCCAATGGTGAAGTTTGGGCCTAGTGGAAGGTGTTCGGGTCACGGAGGTGAATCTCTTGTGAATGACTTAGGCCCATCCTCAAAGTAATGAGTGAGTTCTCCTCTATTAGTTCCCAGGAGCACTAATTGCTAAAAACAGCCTGGCACCTCCCTCCCTCTCTCTTGCTTTTTTCTTTTCCCCTTAAGATGCTTGCTCTTTTTTTGCCGGCGACCCTGAGTGGAACCTCCCTGAAGCTCTCACCAGAAGCAGATGCTCACACCATGCTCCTTGTACAGTCTGCAGAATTGTGAGCCAAATAAACCTCTTTTCTTTATAAATCACTCAGCCTCAGGTATTCCTTCATAGCAACCCAAATAGACTAAGACAGCAACCTTATATGACAAAATACTTCTGCAGGGACGTCTGCCTGGCAACTGCCTGTCCAACCTTGGACAGATGTCACTCTTGTTATTAATCCTTGTAACCAAAGATAATAATCTTAGGTAATCCTCCACATTTTTCCTTTAAAACACTTTGTCTTTCTTTATCTCCCTGAATATACACATAGTTTTTACTATGGCATGTGTATTCTCATTATAATGTCCATTCCTGAATAAATATAATTTTATAATTTTCTTTTAGAGAATCTCCCTCTCTGTTATTTAGGTTGATATAATGGTGCCCAGAAGTGGGATCAAGTGAACTCACCTCTGAAGAATAAGCAGCCCCTGGAATTGAGTGTAGTAGGGACCCCTTTGTGCTTTCCATTTCTGTGAGTCACTTTTTCTGTCCTGATAAATTCCTCTCACATTCTAGGCCTCCCTTTCTTTGGTGTTTTTGATTTGGTTTTTTGGTTTGTTTGTTTTTTTGTCCGGGGAGGGTGAAGTTTATAAGTCCACCTTAATATAGAACCTACATTGCTCCTAAGATGATAAAAGACTTTTTGTTTTTTCCGTAAGTCCTGCCTGGTATAAAGACAATTGTCCTTCTGGCTGCAGTTCTCTGGTTTCTGCAGAATTTACATTCTCTCTGTGAGGTGTGCCTTTTCTGGTAAATTCACTTTTGTCCTGTGCACCTGGTTTAATATTTTGTCTGATCTGCACATCTGGGTTAAAACGTTTGTAAGCACTCGGATTTCAGTTTTATTTTGGTTTGGTTATGCGTGCCCATAAAGAATTTGGCTCATTTTTTGTTGCTGTTTCTGAAAATCTTTCAAGGGCAAAAATAAACTTTCTAAATAGTAGGCATAGGATGGCTAATTAAAAACCACTAAGATGTTTGCTGTTATCTGAAACATGGGACCAAACTTCTGACAGTTTCTGACAGAATTTATCAGATTTTCTTTACTCTTGAAAGATGAATAAGAAATTAAATGGAATTCTCAAACATTAAGGCATTACAAACTTTCTGAGACCCCAGTCAGCTACATGGCTTTTCCTCATACCCATTTTAAAATCAGTGGCCATCAGAGGGATCATTCAAATTTCCCAAGATGTTTGTTTTTTTCTTTGTAACTTAGTACCAAATTAAGAGACAACAACTATACAGTTAACATGTAGAGCCTTCTATATTTTGGGTTTGTTTTTTCTGCCTACTTTGAATCTGCTAACTTCCTGCTGTTATTGAGATAAAAATCATTACTTTGGCATTCCATACAGGAAACAAAAAGAAAAGTTTTAAAGGCTTTCAAATTAATGGCTTTACAAATTATAACAGCTCCTTGACAACCAATAACCTAGACACCTTTTGGAAATATAAATTTAGATTTGCCTGGCAAACAATTGCTTTAAGTGATGAGCAGTAAATTGAAGAATTAAGTCTAAAAGTAAAGAGCACGATACGTTTTTCTAAAAGTTAAGTTCTCAGATCAAACAAGTCAAATTTTTGAGCTCAGAGGAATAATATAGGTATCTTTTTCCAGAATAAAAATTGCTGTGTCTGCCATGGAGGGGTCAGAAAAAGCTGGGGGAAAAACAAACAAACAAACAAAAAAACCTGCTAAAATGTTTCTCTGCCTAAATTGATTAGTCAAGCAAACCACACCAGCAAAATACAGATTTGTTACTAAAAATTCAAGGACACTTGGAGATTTTGTTTTTGTTATACAATTAATCCAGTCCAAATTAAAATGTAAACATTTGAATATATAAGCCTAAACTCATTTAAAACTAAAAAAAATGATTAAAAGAAGCTTTTAAAAATCAAACAGCTGTGGAAACTGCTTTACCCCAAATTTTGGTCCACAGCCTTCATATGACTAACTAAGAGAGCAAATAAAATTTAGCCAGCTGAACAGGTCCCAAATCGTCAGAAATATAATTTGGAACCAACTGTCTTTTACCAACTGCTGAATTTGTGATACTATGTGTTACTGTCTCATGATTAAATTCTAAAACAAGAACAGTAAGATCTTTGTTTGTGTATGTGTATGTGTTTAGGTATGTGGATGCATACGTGCATTTAGTATGTGATATGTTGTGTCTACATGGTAAAATCTGGAGTAGTCATCCAGAAATCCTTTAAAGAATTCTATTCAGATTGATCAAATGAGTGATCAAATAAAAATATAGTAATTAACCTAAGTGTCTTCTAGTTCACACGACTTAAGTAAATCTTTAAGAAATAAGCTGGTTTTAAATTGTGGGTAAAATAGAAATAGAAATGTCTCCAAAATTGTCTGCATACATCTTACCTATGTTTACTGGTGATAAAGGATTATATTAGTTTCTGGTAGATGTTGTAAGGTCATAAAATTATAAACCCAGCCTAAAACACAATGATCTTTGTGTAATTCTCTCATAAGTAAGCCTAATTTAATATTGTTAGATTAAAAAAAAAGATGTATCTTCTGAGTTATCACCAATACACCCTTATATTTAACTTTAAAGTTCTTAGGTAAACACCTGATATTCACAAGCTATGAAAATAATTAACAGAGAAATAACATGAAATGATAACTAGCTTTATCTAAAATCTCAGTTTCCAGGATTGATCTTGGCATACTTATTAAAAATAAATAAATAAGGTAAATATACATGGAATACATAAATGAACTTTTTATAATAAACTTTTTATGTAATTTGAAATCTTAAAGTTATGTTATGTTAAATTAAGTGATAGATACTCATTAAATGTCTGGGTCATTTCCAAATAAGAATAAAATATGCAACAAATTGCTGAACATAAATATAAGTTTGTTCATGACTTCCCAAACTTTATAGAAAGTATAAATATATTTGGTTATACTAATATGCCTGAAATTATGTTATTGGGAAAAATATTTCTTAAAATATTATAAAATATTTCTCATCTATAAAATATTGTTATATGTCAAATGGTGCAAATTTTCTTACTTCCTAGGCTTTCACTATAAATTAGGGTTGCTAAGAAACATTTGTTCACGACAAATAATTGACTTTTGAGCTATTGCTTTTATATTATTGTATAAGAAATTACTGCAAATTTATTAGGTGAAAACAACACTCATTCTCCTGCAGTTTCTATGGGTCAGTAATGCAGGCCCAGGTTAGCAGATTCCACTGCTTGGTGCTGGCCAGGCTGCATTCTCATCTGAAGGATCATTTGGACAAGAATCTAAATCCAAGCTAATTCAAGTTGTTGGAAAAACTCATTTCTTTGCAATCAGCCAGAATCTTCAATCAAGTCCTAAACAATATCCACAGCTCCTACAGGCTGCCCAGCGCTCTTGGACATTTGAGCCTTTTCAACATGCCTGCTTGCTTCCTAGAGTCCACGAGGTGAGTCTTTGACCTCCGGAAAAGCCCAGTCTCTCTTTTCAGAGTTTACCAGATTAGGTCAGACACATTAAAGATAATCTTCTTTTTGATTAACTTAAAAACAACTAATTTGAGAACTTCATTACATCTGCACAATTCCTTCAACTTGGCCACATTCTATTGTCTAGAAGCAAGTGATAGGTTCTGCCCACACTCAAATGAAGAAATTATTCAAGTTTTGAGCACCAGGAATCAATAATCATGAGGCCATTATAGGATTCTGACTACCACGATAGGCATGGACAATGAGGAATCAGTGGACTTTCTGCCTGGGGCTGCTCTTAGTCCCCATTTCTTCCATTTCAAACCTGCTCAGCACAATAGTTCTCCAAATTTGGGGCAGGCTATGAAAAATGAGCAGCTTTGCCATCAGATGGGGGTTACTTTATTTGGAATTTAGCATGGAAACCCCTTGCCCAAAGGCATTGGCCATAGAAGTAACATTTTCTGTGGCAAAAAGATAATAAAGAAAAAAAGTCAGTGGCTCAGTGAACCCAAGGTTGTAGTAAGCAATAATCCAGCTGACTAGACAAAAATTTAGCAGGAGGTAATAGGGAATGGGACAGCTGCCGGAGGCAGTGATACACTCTTTGCATACACCTGTCCCATTGAAAGCTGCACGCACATGCCTGGAGAATACATTGGCCTGGTACACAGCCCAGGCTGGTAGTGAGACTACATTCTCATGCATGGAAAGTGAGGGGATCCAGCAGAAAGTAAAAGCTTGGACAGAACTGAAAACCACTTGGTCTCTGAATGTGCTCCCCCAAACCCAAATGCATCAGCAAAAAGGATGGAAGAATTACTGGCTCAGATGTTTGAGCACAGATTCTGACCACAAACCTATGCAGACACAGGAAATCCCTTCAGTAAACTGTGATTAAAATTAATAACATTTGTTTTAATTAACCAGAGACACATGTAGGGGTCATACTCTGAGAAAGGGACGCATTATATAGGTTTGGTCCAGGCAAGTTATCAAATAAACAAACAACCAAACACACATCGATGATAACAAAAATTAAGAAGAAAAAAAGGAATACAGATATGTTGTCATGTAGTCTTTAAAATGTCCAGTTCACTATTGAAAGTTACAATCAAACCAAGAGCAGAAAGATGAAAAAAATTATGGTAACATAATTTTAAGAATTGGCCCATATAAATGAATAATTAAAATAAAAATTGAGTAATTTATAACTTTCAGATATGATATTTTTATAATCACAGTTTAAAAACAAAAGCCAGATATGGTTTTATGACAGAAACAATACAAATACAAGGGTGGGAAATCATAGGTAGATCTTTCTATATTATCATACACGTTCAAGGTAAGTGTTAAAACATGCACAGTATAATTAGCATGTTAGAAAGAAGAGAATGTCGGTGAGTTAAAGTTAAGTTCGTAAGACTTATTATAATATGGAAGAAAGCTACCTTGACATTGTCTTCCTAGTGTGTCCAAATAGGAAAATTATAGAAAGCTTATTGTATGGCTTAAGAGCCTATGTTAGTGATTTTAAAGTAGGTCTTGCAAGCCAGGGAGTTGGTTGGGATCAAACAGTGTTTATCACATATTAACTTTGGCTTGAGGCAAATCTTGAAAGTAAGCTAGATGTTTTAATGGAATACTTTCCTTTCTAGGAAAGTATTTCTTAGAGCAAGAATGTAATGTTTTTATTTCTGGACCTTATATAGTTTAACATAGGGACATAAAATTATGCCTGGTTCCAATATAGTTTAAAAAAGGAACAGAAAATGATTTCATTACTCACTATGAAGGAACTAATAGGTATAAATAAATTATTATATCCAGCAGAAATTACACATCCCATTAAAATTCCCTTTGAATACTCGAAAATACTCATCATAATTTAGTTCAAAAAGAAAATACCCATAAATTCAAAAAAATTCTGGACACATTATTGGACTGCAGTGAAATATTAAATAATAATGTAAATATTGATTTTCAGAACAGTTAAAACTAAAAAAAAACCTCTCTCAGTGACTATTTAAATATAAAAAGCCTCACTGAATAAATATCTCTTTGACCATGAGGAAATTAACATTTAAATAAAAATATTTTATTTTTTAGAAGTAAAAAACAATGCAAACACTACAAATGGAAACTCTTGAGTCTTCACAGAAATAACTTTCCAAGAAACATGTATATTCTTAAATTAATGTATTAGAAAACAAATTCATAAAATTTCCTTCTTCTGTCTCTGTATTTTAAGAAAAGTAGGAAATGGAATATGTAGAAAAATTAATATAAGAGATTTGGATTAAAATATTTTGATAATAGTAAAGATTTAAAATAACTTCAGGAATATTTTCAAAGCATATATATCTCCATATCTGTTCGTCTATATATCCACTTGTATGTGTATCTTTTCCCAATGTTAGTGACTCTAGCCTGCCTAGTAACTGTCCTACTATAATGCAAATAAGTTCAAAAGCAATGAGTTAGGAAGATTCTCATTTAAAGGAGTCTACTGGCTTAATGAGACCCCTGGTATCCTATTATTCTCATAGAATAAGAAATACTAGTTGTTTAGTAAACCTTTTAAGAAAAGGAAGAGCATATGTTTACATCATAATCAATATCAATTGAACACACCTTTGAAATGCTTTTCATATAAATATTGTGTCAGGAATGCTGTTTAATATTACTCTTATAATTCAAACAATTGAATAAAATAACTACTTCTAATAACAGTAGTATATTATATTGAGTTTAAGCAACAAGAATATTACTAATTTTTTTATGAGACTATAATTCTATCCCCAGATGGAAATATTAGGAGGCTGAAAAACAAGTCAACTATTCTGGTTAAGAAAAAAAAAATTTCCTCAATAAGTTGTATGGATGAAATATTAATATGCTTATACAGCATGGAATTAGACCATGATGTGGTAATAATTGAGAATAGCTATATCTACTATAAATATAAAAATGGCATATAAGAATATAGACAGATTTATTTCATACTGAACCCTTGAACACAGGCATGTCCACTACATATCTAGTATATGCCCGCTATAGACTAGATTGGATTAGACCAAAGGGGCAAAATCTAGCAATTTACCTCAGGTTTCTTACCTCCCAAAAATAAAACAGAGCTGATTACTACTAGTAAGTAGATAGTTGAGTTGAAAACTACAGCAGAACTTATAGTCAAGAGATAGCGTGGAGTCAAACAGACTCAATCCGATTTATTCCCGTTCTTTTTGTGTGAAGAGCTTATGGGAAATGACTTAAATTAGACTTTTACCCTTGGCAGCTGCTAAATCCCCATTGCTCAAATAAGAGATATTTATGTTAATTTCACTTTATCTCAGCTATTTCATGGAAAAAACCTAGATTCTTCCTTTGCTGTCGTTAGCGAAAAACCATTAATGTTGAAAAAGAATGGGTACAATTTTAGACTTCTTTAAGGATTTAATTTAAAAAGGATCACAGAAAAACATAGAAATAGAAGAGAACAAAAATGTGTTAAATTTTAGTGGTACATAGAACAGGATATAGAGAAAATAATGGTGAAAAGGTACTATATAATAGTGCACAATGTAAAGTGAGATTATCCAAGAAGAGAGAAGAATGTACATTCTTCTTTGGACTTTATACCTGTGATATAATACAATTAAGAGTTCCAAGATTAAATTTGGATCCCCAAATGATCAAAATTATGAAATCTGGTATCTTCTTCAATTTTCCCCCCATATTTCCTTCTTTTCATTTCTACCCAGTGAAGTTTTTAAAAATAAAATAAATGATTTCACTTTGGGATTTTCCAAGTATGGTCTGGCCTGAAGGTGGCATTGTTGGAGTATATAGCTCTTTAGCTGATCACTAATAAAATGTTCAGTAGACCAGCCCTAAGTGAACATAGGAACATTTTTTTCTCTGGTCTCTTCTAGAATTCATCTCTGGTATCTACGCTACAGGATTTTCAGAACAAACTTTCAGTAGCATGGGAGCATTGTTACTTTTCTTTCCCAGGAATCTGGAATTGAGCAGCATGCCATAAATCAGGTGTCCTCTGGCGTTGGATTTTTATTAACTTTAAAAACCCCATGATACATAAGGTTTTCAACTTTATATTACGGCAAATATATTAGCATTTACCAATTTCATGTTTTAAAGGAAATTCACTATTTGGAAATTCAAATTTTTAAAAGTAAATTTGTTTTTGAGTACATACGAAAATTAGGGGATATATACTTATAAACTTATAATTATGAACAGTTCTTTAAACTGAGTGACAAAGTCAAGTTAGGGTTAGTGTTGCTAGTTTAAATAGGGGCCTCAGTTAAATTTGAATTTCTGTTCGATATTTGGGACATATTTACGCTAAAAGATGCAGCTTATCTGAAATTTGAATTTATCTGGAAATCCTCCTCTATTTTTATTTGGTAAATCTGGCAACTCTAACTGGAGTGTAAACCTAGTCATGTACCTACTGAGCTTTATTTGCTGCTAAACATTTTAAAATAATTATTATATAATGCAAAAAGAACTGGATATACTGGCAATAGATGCAGTTGCGACATGTCTGACACTTTTTTAAGATTCTGTGGTACCTTGTTTTCTCCAACTTCTCTTTTTATATATATTTCAAGTTGCTTTTTATATGATTATAAAAATAATGCTTTCAAAGATAATCGGTAGAATGATTAGAAATAAGAACTGAATAATATAATCAAATACAAAACAATTAAATATATATTCCAATTTACCATAAGAATAAATGCAGTTAATTGTTAAATGAAATATGAAAATCAATGATGAAAGTTGACATGCCAAAATTAAAATAATTTGGTACTGACATACAGGATACAAGAGAATCCAGAAACAAATCTGTGCATTCAGTAGAACTCTATGGTGAAGCTATAATTTTTAAAAGATTAAGAAATGATGGACTAGTTACTGGTTTAAAATAAATTAAGAATTTTTCAGAAGTTAAAACTACAGAAAGTCAGAGGACATGAGAAACCAGTAAAAAAAGAGAAAGAGTAAAATAAATTTGTA
Organism: Lepilemur ruficaudatus; assembly: GCA_963574885.1. Taxonomy (NCBI): domain Eukaryota; kingdom Metazoa; phylum Chordata; class Mammalia; order Primates; family Lepilemuridae; genus Lepilemur; species Lepilemur ruficaudatus. Next base: position 55,605 of record CAUYRT010035544.1, on the reverse strand, counting down.
AAATATGCATTGTAACTTTAATAGTAACAAAAACAAAAATAAAATAAGCTTTGTTTCACTGTAATATTGGAAAGGTTTAAAAACATTTAAAAGGCCTAAAGAAAAAAGCAATCTATTAAGTTTTTAACTAGAAAATTATGCAACTTATTTAGAAGAAAAATCTGACAATAAATAACTTAAATTGATGCTCTTAAACTGAGAAACACTCTATCTTGTGATACAACCTAATAGGCAATCACATCATTCAATAACATACATCAAAAAAAAAATCCATTGAAGGTTTTTATACTAACAGACAATTTGGAATTTTTCTAAATATGAACTAGACATCTTATTAGCGTTAATAAATAATTTATAATATCTCTGTATAATGGAATAGCATTTAGACTGTATAGAAATAAGAGCGAACTAAATTTATTGACATGAAAAGCAACTATTGACATCTTGCATTATGGAAAAAAAAGTTTTTGCAACATTTTATGTATGGTATGATCTTCTTTGTTAAAAAGATCACAAAATATAAGCAGAAATAAACAGGATAATTTTATGTACACCAAACTCAGATTGTTTCATTAGTTTTGGTGCAGACCTAGCAAACAACCCAACATGCAAAGGATGCACATAAAATGATATTTTAAGTGTCATTTCTCGAGGCCTTCTAAGCTCCTCAGAAAGGTGTGCCTGAAGTTTGGTGATCAATGCTTTTGGAAAAGGAAGAACAAAGATACAACATGCTTATAGTCTTTTACAATGTCAGACTTGTAATGGGATCAATTCAAGCCTCCAAGAATCTCACTACTATCATTGAATTTATTTTCTGCACAAAAAATTATATATTTTTACCTTTTATTATTGCAGCATCATCAGTCTAATAGAAACCCTGGCTGTGGCTTTCTACAAGGCTACATTTTTATTATTCTATTCAAATGCTAAATAATGGATTTGGCTATAACTTTCTTTTGCCTTGGTGCAATATTTTCTGGTGTGTGTTGCTCATCTGGCATTTTTTTTCTGTTTGGGGTATGTGGGTGTCTAGTTGTGCCTTGATCATCCCTTTACTCTTCTTCCTATGACACTCTGAACAGTCAAGGATGTATCAGGGATCTTGTCCCAAGAAAGGAGTCATTTATTCTGCTACCTACTTGAGGGCTGTCTGTGTTCTTCTGGCTCCAAAAGAAATATGAAGTTGCAGGCATCCATCCAGAGGCTGCTTTCCTAACTTCAGTAGCTATTTAGTATATGAATTAATTTCCAGCATTATGGGTGTATATTATTTACTTAAAATGATGAATTTTTCCTTTTCCCCCCTCTGTTTGATGTTTTCAATGAGAAAAAGTTACAGATACTTGCTGTACCACAGTAAAACCCAAACTCCTTCTGCAGCAATCCTAGAATACATCCATAAAGTCTTACTGTTCGAGTCAGATATTAAATTCTTCAAATGAATACCAAATGATTGTGCACATAGTCCCTGCATTTCTATTTGAAGTAAAAGCTAAAACACATGCACACCTTGTATGATTCCTCCTATTTACATAAAAGAAACAGTATGGGAATGACACAAATACTCTTGATTTGTTAGGCATGTGTTACAGGTGAGACTGTCAGTATGAATCAAGTCATAATTCTAATAATCTATATTTATTCTAAAAGTTCTCTTGAAGATATTACTGATGCATTAATAATTTTAAGGAAAAGAAATGCAAACTTACATTCATCAAGGGGTAAATAAAGGAAGATGCTGGAAGGTATCTTCCAATCCACTTACCTCCACATTTCTAAACTTTTTGCTTTGATTGACACTCTATGTTTCAGATTGTTACATTTACAGCAGCCAAATTTCTGGAACCTACAAAAGACAATTTTGTAACTCAATAATTCACCTGTTCATTAATTTATTCATTCAACAAATATTAATTTGATTTTTTGCTATGTGCCAGGAACTGTTCTAAAGTCTGAGGAAGCCTTAGTGATCAAAAGAGACAAAACATAAATCCTTTATTCTAATGAGATAACAGAAAATAAACAATTAGTAAAATAAAAAGTATATTAGCTATTCGTAAATTTTAAAGAGAAAAAATAAGAAAGAATAAAAAATAGGGGTTACTTTAAATATTAATTGTTGTAACAAGAAAAAAGCTTCAGTGGAAACGTGACATTTGAGTAGAGTACAGGAGAAAATGAGGCTATTCATAATATTAAATTGTATTCCGGGAAGATGAACACCCAATACAAAAGTTCAAGGGCAATGATTCTTAGGTGTGCTATTTTGACCGCCTGGGAGAAATCTAACAGTATCTGGATACAGTTTTGGTCATCATAACTTGGGGCAGGGTTGCTACTGGTATCCAGTGAGTCGAGGTTAGGGGTGCGTAGGACAGCCCCCTACAGTAAAGAATTATCCAGCCCAAACTGCCAGCAGTGCCAATACTGAGAAAGCATGCCCTGAAATGATAATATACCTACCCTTTTCAATCATAACAAGGAGACTAGTGGGGCTAGATCAGAGTGAGAGAGGAGAAACATGGGAGAGTCAGAGAGTATGAGCATCTGAGTTCAGAGAGGTAACACTGGAAAGGAAGGAAGCAGATTACAAAGGGTCCCCCAGAAAAGACTGACTGGCCTCTCCTCTGTGAGAGAAGGGAAAACGTGCAAGGGTGTTTAGCAAACCCACGGCATGAGCTGCATATGGTTTAGTAAGATCACTGCATGCTGCAGTAAGAAGGTTGGGTGACAAGGGAAGTCACAGGCACCTAGTCAAGAGGCTATGACAATAATCCAGGCAAGAGAGTATCTTCACTTGGCCCATGCCTTAACAGTGGGGGAGGTGAGAGGTGGCCTGATTCTGAATACACTTTGAAGGTAGAAAAAATAATATTTCCTAGTATATTGAATGTGGAGAGAGAGAGAGAGAGAGACACTGCAGGAAGAAGAGAAAATGACACCATCAGCAAAAGTAGAGTTGCTATTAACTAAGATGGGGAGGCCCTTCCTGTCAAGTGCTAAGTTCTACAATATCAGTTTTGAAATAAATTATATTTTTTATACAACATTATTTCTGAATCCCTATGATCACTCCTGTGTTTCACAAGCTTGAAAACATCTAAGAAAGGAATTTGTGATTTTAGGTGGAGTTTAGGTGTCTAATTTGTATGTTATTAATGAATAGTTGAGGAAATTGGAAATATTTAAATGGTGAAATTAAAGCTATAGGAAAATGGTGGTAGTGGTGTCCAGATTTTGATAACCTGCTATTTGGAAAAGGTTATAGTTATTTAGAGATGTCCCATGAGACAGACTTAGAAACAATGAGAACAACTTAGAAGATGACAGATTTTGGTTAAAAATAATGGAAAACAAATGAAGGATAGGAGCTCTGCAACACTGGAACTGTTGGCTAATGAGCTTTCTATTTGCTGTTAGTAGTTCATGGGGAATTTGAATGACTGCCTTTGGGGCCTATTTACCAAACTTTCTTGTCTTGGAAGATATGGGGAGATCTTTACCATTCTGTACACCCTAAGTGAATATGAAGTATAAAACAACTTTCTTGCCATTCACTGTTGTGTTCACAAGTTGTCAAAGCACCTCACCCTTGTTCAGAGGTATGCACCCCACCTTGGGTGTCAGTGCACCCCACCCTTGTTCAAGGTAGCCATCAGTGAGTATGAAAAATACCCTAAATTATTTTCAATAAAATCTCATTGCAATGGGATATACTACTCATGTTAATACGAGTTCTAGTTTTGTCTAATGACTCAGGCTCATTAAAATCATTAAAATATCTTTTCTTGATTCTTAGTGAAAATAGATCACTTCTCAGAAATCTTCACAGACGTATGATAATTTCCACCCAAATATAATAACTGCTGCAATTCTTTCCCCAAATGCTGTCGTTAATAAAGACTATGCCTTCTAGACTCAGAACTGTCTGATGAAATCCATTTTGCTATTTTTTCTCCAGTCAGCAGTATTTAAAAATTTTGTTCAAAGATAAATATGGTCTGGAGGGCATTGTTCACTTTGTTCTTCACTTAAAAATGTGGAAATATGAGAAGGTAGTTTCTATTTTTTGCAATTATTAACTTTTTCTTGAATGAGAAAGATGATTACAGCTAAATTCTGTTATGCTTGTCAGTTAGGAATTTAAGAATGCCTGAAGCAATCTGAAACTACTTGAGTTGCTTTGGGCTATTTTAGAAAATAATTTGATACATTTTTGTGCATTCCAGAGGGTTATGACCCTTTTCTGTAATGGCTGCAGCTTGAGTTATTAAGTCAGTACTTTGGGATGGAGTATGGAAGAATATTTGAAAAATTGATACTTAATAATTATTAGCATTGCAGTTTTCTTTCATTTTCTTTGAATTGTGAGAGTTTGTTGTAAAACGTATATAGATTTAAAAGTCATTGCTTTATTGTTTTCAGGATGAACATCATTACATTACGCCCTGAACATCTTGCTCTGCACCTAATTTTTCTTCTTTAAAGTCAAGACTATTGTAGGCTGATGAGGGAAGACTTCAGACATTTTTATCAGCTTACACTTTGTCAAGACAGACGGCTGTGACAGGTAGAAAAGACACCGCCCTAAATGCTGATTCTCCTTGCACAGCTGGTTCATCATTTTGACAGACAAATCAACTCAAAAGGCAAGAAAACAATTTTTGGTTGGTGCTGATCCTATTTTTTTTTTTTTTTTTTGACAGTGCATACCATCATTGTCAAAACTGTTTGGAAACAGACACAAACTTACTTTACACTTTGTTTCATTTGGCACAGTCAGAATAACTGCAGAATATATGGCAATGTATGTATATACCTGCCCTATTCCTATGTTAAATTTCTCAAAGTACTTAGGAAGCATTCACTTGAATAATAATTCTGAAATTATGAGCTAAAATATTTTTTTAAAACGTGCAATTTCAAAGAAAACACAGTGAGTTAAGAATCAGGTCATTTGACTTAGTCGCTAAGTACAGATATGTTGACTTGAACAAGTTACTTTCCCTCTGTGCACCTCAGTTTTCTCATCTGTAAAATAAGGATAGTAATAAACACACCCCTTATGTCACTTAGAGGGAAGAAGCACGAAAGTACTGTTTGAAATGCTTAAATGTGTCTTTATGACCGTAAGTTCATTTGTCGTTATCATTGTATTAGTCTACATTGCAATTCTCTCTTACAGATGACAGACATAATTCCTCTAAGAATCAGAGAGTTTTCTCACTGGGCTGCCTTTGTTGTACATAATCCAGGTAATAAGGGGATTTAGAAAATTAGAGAAACTTTAGAAGACAAGGTATTAACTACCTAACAGCTAATATGTGCTAAAGAAAAGAGGTGAGATTAGGGAACCCACCTGAGTAGAATTAGAGTGAAAACTGGTGTGTGTGTGTGTGGTATTTGTAGCTCAGTGTGCACCCAGATTATAAATTTGGAGTTGTCATTAGTATCTGTGAAAGAAAATTGGGAGCAACAAATAGGGCCTGGAGTAGGGCTATACAAGAAAAGTAAGTTGTTCAAGTACAAAGTTGGATTTTGACTTTATCTAAAATTTTAAATATTTTGTTTATTGTGCCTTTTTTACATTAACTTTCATTTTTTAATAGTGTATTGACATAGTTATTATTTATATTTGTCATTGAGACTTTTAGTGCCTACTTAAGCATTGCTCCTAAGGCTTATGCTTAGTCTCTGTGCTGACTTGGTAAAAAGGTGGAGAAAGGATTTAGAAGGCGGTTTGTCGTTTATTAATGTGTATAAGGACTTCAATCTCTGCTTAGCATTTTCTCCATACTTTGATACAATAAAACTGGTTTCTTACATTTTTCATTGATCAGGGCATCATTTCTCTGAATATCTCCATTTAAACGTAGACTCATAAACCAGCTTACTTTTGTTATTATTGTTGCTGTCATGTTTTGTTTTGTCAGTAAGAAGTTGCATAAGATATACCAAAAACTCCAACTCAGAAATCACAGAAAATCAAATGTGGTCTCTACCTTCAAGTCACCTGAAAGCTTTTGGTAGATAAAGTTAACTGTACTCTCTTTCAAAAGAGAAAGAAAAAAAGAAACAAGAAAGCGAGCTAGGAAGAAAATTTCTGTATGTAAAAGAAGTGCTAGTTTACGTGATACAAAAATATCACGTAATCATTTGGAAATAAAACTTAGACAATTGTTCTTCAGGCAGCTACATTGACTCAATTCCGTCCGTAGCACTCTCTATATTTTAAAATACGCTTTATGAAATTTTGTCTGAAGACATGGTGTCTGCTACAAGATTTTTTCTTCTTAACAATATGGTTCAACAAATATATTTAAGTCACAAAGAATATATGATGTCCTATGCTGAATGTAATTTTACAATATCTGTATTCAGTAGAGAAGCTGAAAACAAAAGGATGTGACATTTTAAATCCAATGTATCATTTTGTTAAAGATGTTACATCACTTTTCATAACATACTCTCTTGGCAAAAAAGTAAATAGCTTTATTTTTGCTCCGAGTGTTTTAAGTGTAAGAAAGGTTGGTTAGACATCTCCAAATGTGATTTATGATATGATTTTGTGATGTCAATGATATTTGACATGTCAAATTGCATAAAATTCAAAGCAAGTTTATCTTGACATTTATGAATAATGACATTTACAGAGAATAAAAAAGAGAAATATCTTATTGTTTTGTTTTTTCAGATTTTATAAACATTAGTAGAGGCTTCTGTACCAATATAAAACAGGGAGATATAGACATTTAGATGTTGCGAAGGCTAAAAGGATTTAGCATTTCTAAATTTTAAAAACCTTTGTTTCATCCCATAGGTATACACAAGAAAAGGGTGTGTTTTTTTAATGTAAATATTCTTCCATGTAAAATGGAAGATCCCATATGTTTTAATTTGTGATAATTTTTAATGTATGTTTGGTAGCCGTGTCTGATTTCAAATGTCATTCAAACACAGCCATATCTAGTATTGGTTGGTCAAGTTTTATATTATATTTATTAAGTCATTTAATAATGATGATTTTCCTTAAAACCAAATACATGTATGCCTGGATGAACCAGTTTCTAAAAGATACAGAAAACTAATTTTTTAATTATCTAGATGTTAATTAGGTTACTTTGGAAATTAACACTTGTGTGAGAGTAAATAGAATCAAATCTATGACAAATAGGTTAAAAATAAATAAATCTATAATAAATGACATATTAAATCAAGGAAGAAGTAAATGGACATACTCTATACAATTTTTCCACAAAATGCAAAGCAAGTAGATGTTTTTGTCACTGTGCTAGTCAATATTTTCTACTCTTACAACAATCCTTTGATGTACAATGTGATATCCTTATTTCAATTACATGATAGAGTAAATATATTTCTTGAATATTAATGAGCTAACTTGTGAAAAGGTAAATGGAGCTTCAAATTTAGGTCTGACTATAATTACAGTGTATTTTGTATCATATTTATTTTAATACTGTTGCTCACGATTTACACTGGACAGATTGATTCAGTAGTGACATGGCGTGACACACAACCTGCCATTGGGCACCAGGTTTATTTCAGAGAATCTGACTGACTCCTTGGCCAAGCGTCTACTTCCTAACCAACAGCCCAGTGTTGGTCCCCAGTTATAGCAGAAGAGATCAGACTCAGCATGAGAAAGAAAACTATTGTATGCGAAACAAACAAAATAAAGTAGCAGGGAAGCAAATGCTGATGTGGAGTGACTTTCTTTGACTAAACAGCTTATTCAAAGTGAAATTCTACTCCAGTTCAGCACCCTATATTAAGGATAAAGAGTTTATAGTCAACACAAGCACGATTTTCATTCTTTTTTTCCTCAAGTAAAGACATCTCTACTTTGCCATACTAATCCTTTGTGGCTAACATTATATTTATTGGTATTAGTCATTATTTTTAAAATTAACTTACGCTTTTTCATTTCTTTTCTCAAGTTCAGACAACCTAAGCTTTCAGTTAAATTTGAGCCATCAATTCAAGCACCTTATCTTATTCTTATCTCATTGGCGAAGGAATATTATGGAATCAGTCATCAACTTATCAATCTTCATACATAGTAACTGGGGAATTCTCTATTTAGATACATGATTAACAAACATCCTGTTTTTGGTTCACAATGAGATAAAGTTTATTTCTGTCTCTGCTGAATACTAATATATAATAACCTTCTTGAGAAATTAGAATCCTACTCAACAAGTGGCCCAGATTTCACATGTTGGAGATTTAAGAAAGGTGCTCAAACCAACTTTGCGATATTTGATCCTATAAGGAATATTGATTCTTTTTAACTTGATTAAATTTGATAATTACTCTCTCAATAGGCAAGAGAATTGCATTTTATTTTTTGTTTGAAGAATTTGTAGAAAGAGACTGAAATGTGGACAACATTCTTATGGCATATTAGTTTGGAGAAGGTATTATTACTAAGCATGTAATTCATAAAAGCAGAGCACAATGCAGCCTTTTAGGAGACTGCCTTTTGTGAACTGGACCTCAATGGGCCTAATGTTTCCAAGTTGCTGATTTGGAAGCATACGAAGTTTAGATCACAAAAAATGGCATTTTGAAACAAATTTGCCTTTATACTCTGTGGTCATAGCCTTGGGATATGAATCATTTTCCAAGCCGCATTTCAACATAAGGGAAGTGTTCATCGTAAGATGGAAAACAAAATGTTCAACAAATAGAATGACAAGAAGATGTGCATGAAGCCACCACTACATTGCTTATAGGCATGTTCTAAAGTTACTCTTTACTATCAGCACAACATATAAATATATGGATTGGACAACATTTCCAAATAGAAAAATATTAATAACTCTATGCTAGTTTGAAAAGAATGATGTAGCAAAACTGATGATTGTGGAATAATGTAGCAAAGCAAAAGGAAAAGAAATCACAAGGGGTTTAGGGTGTGGGTGAGAGTTTCCTCAGAAATTCCCTGAGCTATACACTTCCAACCTCAGAGTTACGGCCTCTGCTTTTTGTCCATACTTATTAGTCGTCCTGGCTGTTTTCCTCTAAGTCACTGTCAGATGTCTGGTATTAAAAATAGGAAAAAATAGGCCACATGAAAGTGCAACTGAAGTTTAAAGATAGAAAATGCAGAAATGTGGCAATATGGTGAACAAAGATAAATTCCATACAGAACAAAATGAGAAACTAGATTAATTTTGTGTATGCTATTTATATGTACCTACTTACTGATTGAGACATTAACTCAGTACATATATATGAATCTTTTTCTAATTTTTATGCCAGCTAACTAATGGGCAAATTGCATAACTTCCAACAATGTCAGTTTTTTCAGCTGTAAATAAAGGTAGTTAAACTAATGGTCTCTGAGATTCCGTCTAGTACAAAAAAAAATTATAAAGATTTTATCTAGCTCTATGGACTAAAATGCCATTGATTTGAAGTTTGATATATGTTATGGACAAAAAGTACAAATCCTAACCCCAAAATGATAAGAGATGTCTAGAAATATAAACTATGAGATAAATAATGATATCTTTCTTATTTTCATTATTTAAATGTTGCTGAGAGGACAGAGGTGAAATCAAAGTTACACTGTCCACATAGTAACTTTTAATCAGAAATAATTTGAGAACCTACAGAGGCTACATAGGCAGACAAGGAATCCACAAAAAAAGGAATTCTCAAAAAAGTAGCACTATTTCATAGAGTACTTTTTTCACAGAATACTTGGTTGTAAATATTACTCTATGTTCTGTTCCTATGTAATCCAATAAATATTTTTTGATGGCTACAGTGAAAAAAAAAAAGAAAAAAAAGTAACCCTGATTCCACACATTTTCCTAAAACAAGATTTTGCTCGAAAAGCATACAGACTGGTGGTTGGATTGGGAGAAGAATATCATAGCTAATTTTACCATGGGACTAAAAATATTCAAATGAATACCAGTTTCTAAAAATTTTCTGAAGGTGAACATTGCATTTATTTTTCAGATGGATTAGCTACACCTCAATTTCTTGAATATAGAAAATGTTTATGGTATAGCTTGTCTGTACATATTTTGAACATGATATTTATCATAAAGTTGTTCTACTTTGAAATACTAGTATATTTTTTAAAATGTCAACACCAACTACACACTCATTAGTTGTTCTCTATGAAACAGTATTCAAATCCTTCAAGAAAATAGGTGTGAAAAACACTTGATACAGGAAATAAAATTGAATATGATAAAAACACAAAAGGTGTTTCATCACAAGCTCAGCAAGTGGTTTATCTTAAGATTGTCAAAGGCAAGAGGCATTGTCACATACTGTACCATTAACAAGTCCTCATTATGACAAAGTGTACTGATTCTTTCTATATCTAACTCCTGCTCTTAAATTAAGCACGCACATGAAATCAACATTTCCTTCAGGTACTTTCCTGTAGGTGAATTTCCAGCTACCACCATTTAGGTGATCTTCAATATAGTCTTGACCTCTCTACTGGGGACTATGTGTGCCCCTTTTGCTACTATTTAATTCTTAACATGCTTTGGTGTTATGTTTGAGCTATCCCAATCCAGACTGAAAAATTGGATCACTCTTGATCTCTTAGGTGCCACAATATCCCAGGAATCTGTGAAATTGGCTGCACATTTTTAAAGGATATACTTAACTTTTGTTTTCTTTATCATATTTCCTGCATTTCACTATGGTATTTTTGTTGTTATGGTTACATACACTACATATTCTCTTTGTCACTAATATACATAGAGTAATACACACAAACACAAAATCACACACATGTATACATAGGTAATATATATTTTTGATGCTTCCTAGATCATATTTCTCATAGGTATATCTTACTTTTCAAAATTTGGTTGTAAGCACTGCGGTTTAACTTGTATTTGCATTCTTAAAAACACACAGTTAACAAGAATGTATTGTCTATTTCAAGTTGCTAGAAGAGAAGATTTTGCATGTTCTCACCAGAAAAAAATGACAACTGATTGAGACTTGATTATGCTTGTTTCCCTGATTTAATTACTACACACTGTATACAAGTATTGAAACATCACATTATACCCCATAAACATGCACAATTATTACCTGTCAGTTAAAAACAAGATAAAACAAAAAAAAAATAGAAACATAAAAAAAGTGCATAGTGAAACACCTTCATGTGCACTTTAACCTGTGTGAGGGTTTTTGATAAGTGATATTACCACCTGCAGTTGTCAGATGACATCAGCGATACTTTGGTTAAGTGGCTAGAGGTCACACGGCCAGTAATGCAAAGCATATGAAGTCAAAGCACAGACTATTAGACTTCAAGCTCGTGCATTCCATTGATTTGCAATTATCAACCTGTCATTTTACACCATTGTGTTTATAGTTGCGAAAGCATCAGAGATCTACACCATAAACCAAATTTAACTTTTTAAAAGTTTTATCTTGATGCTTTTCTCCAATCATTGTGAACGTGTGATTCAGATTTGGGGTGTATTCTGTGTGCTGTGCGTGTGAATTTGATAAGCAGTAGGTAACCTGTTAGCGTACGTGTAGCTGTAACCCATGGACTGCGCACGCGTTTGCTCCATTTACCTGCAGTGCCAAAGCGTCAGTCAGACTGCGACCAGGCTTTTGCTCTGATCAAAGTACGGAAGCCTCTGCCCCTCATTTGCCTTATCAGATTCTTCCATTGCCTACTTTTGCTGTGAAAAGACAGATCAGAGCAGGGCCCTGCCTTCCAGGGCACTCAGATCGAGTCGGAAAGAAAATACAGGCCATAGGCTGATGAAGAAACTTCAAAATGCAGTAGAATAGTACAATACATGCTCTGGCAGCGTCCCAACATCATCTCCCCTCCCCTGCCATCACACCCTTGCCTTGGATATCTCAGAAGCATTTGACACAGTTGCCTTATTTCTCCATAAATTTTTTCTATTTCTACCCCCAGGTGCAAACACTACAGCAGAAGCTTCCCAGGAGGTATCCCTGCATTGTTCCAGGCACTATTTCCAACCATCCACTTGGAACTATCTCCTGAATCACAACATCTCTATGTTATTTACTTCTGCCTATGAACCATCATTCTAAAATTGACACATAAATAAAATGCTAGTTTAATATAATTAAACTAAACTAGCATAATATATCTTCATCTGGCACCTTTGGTTTGGCAAACTGTCTGAGGGTGTCTAACCACCCCTGATGTACTCGCCCAGAGAGAATGGCTCAGGTTCTGCCACACAGGTCTAGGAATCAGTCTTGCAAACAAGCACCACGAGCCTTCCCATGCTCCAGCTGGCATTATTTCACCCTGGCATACAGCCTCAGCTCCTCCCGTTTGCCGTATGGATAGCAAAGCAATGCTTAATTTTATCACTGTATCTTAATACACACAGTTCTATTCAACACGTTTGTGCAGAAAAATATTGTATTGATGGTGGCTTTTCATGCTCCCTACCAGTTAAACATGATTGATTCTCTCCTCTATGCTACTCACACAGAGCCCTGTGTATATGCCAATAGTGTAATTTACCAAAATATACTGAAATATGAATTGACCTGAATTTCTTTCATGTAGAAAGTAGGATGTTTGAGATCAAGGATTAGTTTCTTTTGTCCTTGCAATTTTTAAACCAAGCCCTATGTTTGCCACATATCAGGTATCAAAAAAATCTTGAGCTAACTATCTTTGGAATGAATTTATTATTAATAGAAATTATTCTGTCTCAGTGATATTTCAGAGGGTCCTTTTGATTTTAATTTTTTTTTAAATTTCAGAATATTACAGGGGTACACACACTTTGTTTACATATATTGCCTTTGCACTGTATGCTTCAGAGCTACAAGCATGCCCATCCCCCAGAAAGTGTGCACCACACCTATTAGGTGTGAATTTGTCCATCTCCTACATCCCCCTTTGCACCTGCCCGACACCCGATGAATGTTACTTCCATATGTGCACGTAAGTATTGATCAATTAGTACCAATTTAATGGTGAGTACATGTGATGCTTGTTTTCCATTCTTGTGATACTTCATTTTGAAGAATGGGCTCCAGCTCCATCCAAGATAATACAAGAAGTATTAGTTCACCATTGTTTTTGTATGGTTAAGTAGTACAACATAGTATACATATACCACATTTTATGAATCCACTCATGTATTGATAGGCACTTGGGTTGTTTCCACATCTTTGCAATTGTGAATTGTGCTGCTATAAAGATTTGAATGCAGGTGTCTTTTTTTTTCCTTAGGGTAGATGCCCAGTAATGGGATTGCTGGATCAAATGGTAGTTCTACTTTTAGTTCTCTGAGATATCACCATAGCACTTTCCATAAGCATCGTACTAGTTTGCAGTCCCATCAGCAGTGTGTGAGTGTTCCTATGTCTCCGCATCCACACCAACATTTGTTGTTTTGGGACTTTTTGATAAAGGCCGCTCTTACTGGAGTTAAGTGATCTCTCATTGTGGTTTTGATTTGCATTTCCCTGATAAAATTTTAATGTGATTTCCAAGCAACATGTACAAAATCTATGACAAATATGTTTCAGTGAGAAAAACTCTACTGTACAACGCTCCAGTTCTACAATAAACAGCTCTTCAAAAGGGCAGATATCTGAGCACAGTGATTCAGCTGCTCCTTGAGTCAGTGCTTGCACTCTGCTTGCAAAGCCGCCTGCCCTTGGCACAGCTCCTGTTTCCACTCCACTTCTGACAGAGATGTGCCACCATGGACTTTCCCCTCTTATTGATTCCCAGCGGTTAACAATTACACCACACGGCTTGATCTTGTTTTTCAGTATGTCTTCTGTCCAGCTTGAAAAATTCAGGACATTACATTCTGAAACCATCAGTGACATAAACGTAGCTTCATCCACAAGAAATATGAATGTATGCACTGTTCTCCATCTTTTGGAGTTTTGTTTCTTTCTCACTCTGTTTTTAGTGTCATTGCTAATGTCACTCATTTTGGAAAAATATCATAGTGACCACTGTAGTGAGTTAATAATGTGTTTTACAAGACATTGTGTACCTCATATTGTGATTTTTTTAGGTAAGAGCAAAAATTTTCAAGGTGTCATTGTCATATTTTTAAAATAAAATCTTAGAATACAATGATATTGAAAAAGATGCCTCTCCCATAAAGATTCTGATCATCTGTTGACAATGTAATCTGGAGCTGAGAAGAAAAGAATGAATGGATTTTTAAAAACTTAGAGTTACTCTTTAATGTAGCAAATGACCAGCCAACTTTCTCTAAGTTGTTAAGTACACAGCAGAGATACAATGTATTCATACTTCCATTTCATTCTACGAGGAATACAGCATACAGAGTCCCAGGAAGCCTTTCAGACTCCTCCTAGAGTCCCTCTCCTGTATACTCACCTGCTTTCTAGTCCCTGTTAGAGACCCCAGTCTTCCGGAACTGTACTTGGTTACAATTTCAAGCACTCATGTTACATGGCTCTCAATTTTGTCCAGCTTAGACTTTCCTTTCAGACTAGAACTCTTACTCTTAGAATTATTGCTATGTGGGATTTGCCCAATGATTAAGGCAAATCCGACCTACATGCTGTCTGAAGCACCAGTTTTAGTCCACTATTAACGTGGCAAAAATTGAAAGATTTCTTACAGGCAGCAATCATTCTTTCTCAGCTGAAATTCAGAAAAGAGTCTTTCTGGATGCTAACATTCCACATACTGAGCAAAGGGAAGGATCAGCACTCCAGAGGAAACTAATGCAACTGTTAACACAGACTAAGTACAGCTTGCGGAACGTGAGAACGTGCAAGTTCATTTGTCTCAAACTTTACTTTAAATCTTACCAAGTGGAGGAAGCAGTCATTCTCCCTTGACTGAAATCTCCACAGCTCTGTGGCTTTCCTGTTCGGTCCAAGATGAAAAAGACAGGTTAGACATATTTCCTTCTTGGTGTCTCTGATCTTAGGTATGTCTTGATGTTTGAAGAATTAAAAAAAAAAAATTAAACAAATAAATTGATAATATTAAAAGGATTAATTATAGCATTTTATTAAATAAAAGACACACAGTATTTTTTCCTTTTACATTTAACAAATTATTCCCTTACTTTACTTTCCTCCATCCAATCATTGTGGTGCTTTCTCCTCAATTCATTCTGCTCCTGATCTCAGTTGATTTCCTTGCTCTGGCCTTTGATCTCTATACTGGAGAGTCACTCACTTTCCCTGAGACTCTCTTACTCCTGTGTAACACTTACTGGCAAATGTTCCATGTGGGGGCTGAAAGGTGACTTGTCTGACTGCAGCAACAGACAGGACAGGGTGAGTCACAGCAGAGTGGAACTAAATTGGCAAGCCTTTTAGAAATATGAAAACACAGAACAGATTTAACAGACACGCAGTAAAGAGACGATCCACACTCTAAAGCAGGAAAATATTTACTCTCATTAGATATTAAACAAAACTCACATTTGAGCATTTCATCTTTTTGTACTTATGCAAATATAATCTCACTAATGATGTTAAAATTCCATTAAAACAGAGACTTTCTAGCATTACAAAAAAGTACTAACAATAAATCAAAGACCTTTATTAATAATCTTGTATTTAGTGAAAAAGTGTTATGATATGAAGTAATTTACAAAAGGTAAATGAAATTCCCTGGTGTAGATGATAAAAATATGAATTATAAGATTTAATTTCTTTTCTATTTTACTGACATTTCAAGGATACAGATCTATTTAGTTATGAGGAGTGTGAATCTGCCCCCACAATGAAATAAGCTCTTCATAACCCTTATTATTTCTATGACCATAAAGAACACATGAATACACAAAGACATTTATTGCACCCAGAAAAATTCACACCTGCACACACCCACACACACTTTTAGATAATTCTATTTGAAACATCTCATGTTGTACTTGTTTTCATGTTGTATTTGTTATCATTTTACCAGTGATAACATTATTACATTTTTATAATTTATAGGAATTTCAAGAGGGTTTAGTTCCTTAGACTTAGAGGTTTTCCTCCACTCTTTCTGTATCCAGCTAAAAACAGATGAAACTCTATATTTAAATAAGAATTCTGAGACCTCCCCACACAAAGTAGTACTATTTTGATTAGTGTCCAATTTTGGTTTAAAGTTCAGAAGACTGGCTACGTCTTCATTTCACTGATTTACATTATTAAAAAGTGCTTACCCTTAAAGATATATAATAAACACTCTTGAGGTGCAGATATTTATATTTGGAAGTAAATTTTCCGTAGAAAAAAATCTGGCAACAGGTCTGAGTAGGCCTGGCCAGGGAGAAAAGGAAGGGGAGTTCAGGTGAAAAAGCAAATACATATAAGTTTAAAAAATGGAGAGATTCCATCCCCTTCAAATTTTGTTGACATCAGATGGAATAAAGACAGAAAATTGCCCACTGGATGTGGTAACTTGAAGGTCAACGGTAACCTTAAAAAGGGTGGATTCAGTGTATTCAGGAGAACTGACTGGATTACTGAATTGTGTTCAGGAGACAATGGGATGGGACTGTGCACAAAGATAAAAAAATAATCATGTCAGGACAAACTTACACGAAGAGGACAGAGAACTGGGACAGGCTATAGAGGGATATATAGAGTCCAGGGGCAGATTCTTAATGATATTGAGATAATGCATCATGGTATGTTGATGCAAATGGTCTGACAAATAATAAAGGAAAAACTGTGGCTTGTTTTTGGAATAAGGTTTTTATATAGGTGAGAATTGTTTGAGATTCATTGCAAAAATGGAGTGCTTGGCCATATATAATCAGGGAAGTTATTTCATTCTAACAAAAGAAAAACCAGAGTTTATGGGTACAGGTAGGATGGGAGATTTAGTGGTGGTGAGACAACCCATTATCTTTGGTTGCTTCTCTTTCCCTAGTGAAATAAATCAAGGACATTTTGTATGAATATGAAAGGTGAAAATTGTAAAGAGAATAATAGTTGAAATAATCCTTTCCGAAAGTGAGAGAGTGCTTTGGCCAGAGAAAATTAGTAAGCTTGTTCACACGTGCTGAGTTGTGGTGATAAATTTATGGTGGGGTAAATCAGAATGGTTGGCATTCCAACTTGCACTGCGTAGGTATAGACATCAAGCAAATGGAGGTAACTTTCAAGGTAAATGTGACAGAAAAAGAGGGATGAGAGGGCAATGTGTGTGCAAGAGAATGATTATTTTTAGAGACCCTGTAATCCTAGCTGAATGATGAAAAATGTGGAAATACGAGGCAGTAAATGGTCAGGGAGTAGCTGATAATCTCAATGGATTGGAGGTTCTTAGGGTAGGAGCAAATAATATTTAGAAATGTGTTTCTTGAATGAGTTGTTTCATTCCATTTAAATTTTCTATTGACTTTTCAGCCATAACTGTTTGCAATTTTTTCAGTAAGGTTTATATTATGCATGTTTAACATATCACAGTCCACTTAAAGTTACTATTATTTCACATACAATAAGCTTGAAACAAAATAGTACTGATCTCCCATTTGTTTTTATATATGCATGTATATATGAAATCATTGTGACATAGTTTATATGTTTTTTAAACAATAATATAGCATTTAAATAAAGAGAGGAAAATGTACATCTAAAAAAATATTTTCCTACACGTTCGCCATTTCTGGTGCTCTTTCTTCTTTTCTGCACATCTGAGTCTCCGTCTGGTATCAGCACTGTCATGCAAAAGAACTTCTTTTAAGTGTTTCTTGAAACACAGGTCTGTTGGTAAAAATGATTTTTAATTTTTCTTTTAAAATGTTGTTTTGCTTTACGTATTAAAGAACATTTCCTCTGGATTAAGAGAGGGTTTATTTGATTTCTTTTCAGAATTTCAAAGATACTGTTCCACTGTCTTCTGGTCTTCATTTCTGATAAGAAGTTGGGGATAGCTTATTTCATGATTCCCATATACGTAGTCTATCATTTCTTTCTCTAGCTTATTTCAAGATTTTTCTCCTTATTTTTGGTCATTAAGTAGCTTTACTATTATATGCCTAAAATTAGTTTTCTTTCTATTTATCTTTCTTTAAATTTGGTTAGAAAGTTTGTAGTTTTCAGCAAATCTGGTAAATTTTCAGTCATTAATCCTTCAAATATTTTTGCCCCATTTTCTCTTATAAGGAACTTCATTGATATTGTCTCAATGTTCACGAAGGGTCTCCTCATTTTTATTTCGATCTTTTATTTTTGTCTTTCCTTTAGATCAAACAATGTTCATTGTTATGTCTTCAAATTTACTGACCCTACATTGTGCCATTATTTTTTGTCTGATCTTAAGGTCATTCAGTGAATTTTACATTTCAAACATTGTAAATTTCAACTTTTAGAACGTTTATTTATTTTTTTTCTTTTCCATCACTCTGCTGAGATTCCTCATTGGTTTCACACTTATACTTCTTCAGGTATTTAGTCACAATAATCCTATTGTAAGTTTTTTTCTGCTAATTCCAGTGTCCAGATCATACTGGGGTTGGCATCCACTAAAAGCCATCTGTCCCACTTCCAGACACTATAGTGGGTGAGACATGCTAGAGACACACAACCACCATTTTAAAAGTCCTTTTGGAAATCTGTGTCCTAGGAAATTTGCTGATAAAGATCATAACTTATGCCAGTATGGAAGGGTTGGTGAGTTGAACGGTTTGGGTCAGTTGGGAAGAGTGTGATTCTTGAAGGTATGTATAGGAATATTTGATTAGTTCTCACGGTTTGGAGAAGAGAGTTAGATAGTCAGGGCTAAGTATAATTTCCTTCTCTCAACTGTATTTTTATTCAATATTTATAACTTGGAAAATGTACTGTTATAATTCCTCCATAACTGACTTCATGACATGGGAATTATGATCACATTGGCTGACTAAGAAGCTAAAACATTTGAATTCTTAAGAAACAAAGACTTGCTTTGATGTAATTGCCCTGAGTAGGAAAGAAGGGAGAACTTTGTAAGAGAAACATTGTTTTCAAATAATCCCAAAGTAATTTGCTTTGAGAAAGTTATTTACTGACATACATAATTTTAAAGTCTTCTAAAATTCTTCTCTGGACACATTTTGTTAAGAAACAATTAACAGTTAAAAGTTCAAGTCATTAGTATATTTAATATGGCTATTGCCATTTTCCTTAGACTTTGTAATCTGATTTAAAATAAAAAAAAAATTTAGGTTTCTATACTTTCCTCCTTTCAACCTGAGAAATTATAAAAATTATTTATAGACCTATGCATATGTGCACACACACACACATATATATACTGAGAGAGATATCACTCATTTGATTTCTTCTGATGAACAGCATTTAATTATAATTCATATACAAAACATATTGAATAACTTATATAGTCATAATTCCATAACATATATTAATTTATTAGGTAGATTTTATGTATAAATTTAGAGAATATTATTAAAGTTTGATAAATAGATGTCAATCTTAATATACAAATATGTGTATAGTGGTCGAGTTTTAATAGGCCATATGTTTATTGATGTACTGTGTAAAAAGTCTTTCAAAAAAATATTAGGAAAAGTAGAGACAAGCATATTTTTAACACAAGGACAAACTCATTATGTTAAAAATAAATTGGAAAATATAAATGAAATTTTAAGCCAGTATTGTTTACCCGAAAAAAGAAAAAATTGTTCAAAGCATTAAAGTCATTTCAGCTTCTCTCAATGTGTTTTGTATGTATGTTTCTGATAAGATGTAAGTATGTCTACATATAGTATTATCAATATATGTATTTTTTATGACTGATAATTTATGGCTTTAATTATAACACATGAATTTTCTTTTATCTGAAAAGTATGAGCCCTATATTTCTCAATACTTCTCTTCTAGATGAAACGGTAACAAAGAAACAAAATTAAACACAATATAAGTCACCATAAAGCTACACTTTGAAAAAGAAATGCAAAAAGACCACAAGGAGCATACCATAGAAAGCAATCCCCTTTGAGTATTTTTTTTTGTAAAGTATAGATGTAAAAATAAATATATAATGGGAATAATTATTTCTAATATTTCATATTAAAAGTTTAAAGTTTTGTCTTCTCTTGATTGTCAAGCCCATTCATTTTTTATATTTTTTTAATTTTTAATTATTATATTATGTGTACATAATAGTTGTATATCTCTCTACGGACATGTTATGTTTTGATACACACATACAATGTACAAAAGTCAGGGTATTCATCACCTCAGGCATTTATTATTTCTTTGTGTTAGGGATATTCCAATTTCACTCTTTTAGATATTTTAAAATATACCCTAAATTATTGTTGATTATAGTCACTTTGTTGTGCCATCAAATATTGTGCATTCTAGCTATTTAATTATATTTTTGCACCTATTAACCACCACTCCCTCCCCACTCGATGCCCCCCTCCCTTCCCAGCCTCTGGTAACCATCATTTTACTCTATGTCTCCATGAGATCATTTGTTTTTAATATTTAGCTCCCACATATGAGTGAGAACATGTGAGATTTGTCTTTCTGTACTTGGCTTATTTGGCTTAACATAATTTTATCCAGTTCCATTCATTTTGTTGCAAATGGCAAGATTTCATTCTGTTTTGTGGCTATAAAATATTCCATTGTATATATGTACCACAATTTCTTTATCCATTCATCCACTGATGGACACTTAGTTTGATTCTGTTGGCAGATAAAGATATAAAAGATTTCAGGAGTTTTGCAGGGCTTTGCCTTGAAGGAATATGTGAATGTGTTAGATCAGAGATCAAAAGCTGCCTCCCCTCAGGAGGGCATCTCACCAATCAGGAGCGTTTTGCACGACTACACTTGTCTTAGACTTGAAGACTTGCCCCGATGCTTCTGTAAGACAAAGATTGGTATGTGGTCACAGGTTGAGAACTGATCGAAGAATGTCCGCCCAGCAGTCACATGCAGCTAGAGACAATTGCCCTAAGGGACAGTTCCTGCTTCACTCCTGATCACTTGTCTCAATCAACAAGAAACTAGATGAAGTAATATATAGCCTCTATATTCTTGTTTAGCCTTTCTGCTACATGATAATTTTATTTAGGACCTAGAAGTTTATCTTACAAAAATTTTGTAACCATTTACTCACCTAGATAGATTTAATTAAGAGATCTCTAGAAGCTTTTGGGGAGACTTAAAACCTAAATGAACTATCTGTTATTAGGTAAATCTGTAACCACTGGCAACTAATTGCTGCATCAATAAAATGGATATGGGACTTCACTCGGGGCCTCACAGCTCACGGAAATGTTGGAGGACCCCTGAAACCCCCATCTTTTTAAACAATTCGTTTGTCTCTGTGTCCTTATTATTTCTCTATTCTCTATTATTTCTCTGTTTCCTATTATTTCCATATCTCTTGCAATGATCCTGCCAAGGGATCCATTTTTGCTGGGAGCATAGCTAACTCCAGGTAGATTACAAATCTTGTCTATTGTGAATAGTGCTGCAATAAACATGGGATTACAGATATCTTTTTAATATACCAAATTCCATTCTTTTAGATATTTACCCAGCAGTGGGATTGCTGGGTCATATGATAGTCTATTTTTAGTTGGTTTTTTTTTTTTTTTTTGAAAAACCTCCGTACTCTTCTCCATAGTGGTTGCACTGATTTACATTCCTGACAAAAGGATATGAGGGTTCCCCTTTCTTCATAGCCTTTCCAGCATTCACTATTGCCCTTTTGATGAAAGCCATTTCATCAAATGAGTGAGATGATGTCTCATTGTAGTTTTGATTTGCACTTCTCTGATGTTACTGATGTTGGACATTTTTTTCATATACCTGTTGTACATTTGTATGTCTTCTTTTGATAAATGTCTATTCAGATCCTTTGCCTATTTATTAATCAGTTATTTGATTTTTTTTCCTATTGAGTTGTTGGAGCTTCTAAATAATCTAGTTATTAATCCCTTGTCAGATGGGTAGTTTGCATATTTTTCTCCCATTATGTGTGTTGTCTCTTCACTTTGTTGAATGCTTCCTTTGCTAATCAGAATCTTTCCAGCTTGATGAGATCCTATTTATCCAATTTTGCATTGGTTTTAGGGGTATTACTCAAGGAATTATTGCCCAGACCAATATCCTAAAGCAATTCCCCCATGTTTTCCTTTAGCAGTATCATAGTTTCAGGGCTTAGACTTAAATATTTAATCCATTTTGATTTGATTTTTTTAGATAACTTTATTGAAGTAAAATTTACATAACATGCCATTACTCCAATTTAAGTGTACAACTAAATGATGATTTGATTTTTATATGTGGCAAGAGATATGGGTCTAGTTTCATTCTTCTGTGTATGGATATCAAGTTTTCCCAGCACCATTTGTTGAAGAGACTGCATTTCCCCACTATATGTTCTTGTTGCCTATGTCAAAAATAAATAAATAAATATGTGGATTTATTTCAGGGTTTTCTAGTCTGTTCCATTGGTCTATATGTCTGATTTTATGCCAGTACCATGCTGTTTTGGTTACTACAGCACTGCAGTACAATTTTAATTCAGGTGATGCGATTCCTTTAGTTCTCTTTTGTTTTCTCAGGATGGCTTTGGTTATCTTGGGTCTTTTGTGATTCTGTATACATTTTAGTATTATTTTTTCTATTTCTGTGAAGAATGCCATTGGTATTTTAATGGGATTGCATGAATCTGTTCATCACTTGTGTAGTATGGACATTTAAAAATATTGATTCTTCCAATCCTTGAACATGAAGTATCTTTCCATTTTTTTTGTGTATTCTTCAATTTCTTTCATAAATGTTTTATAGTTTTTATTATAGAGATCTTTCACTCTGGTTATGTTTATTCTTACATATTTTATTTTATTTGTAGCTATTGTAAATGGGATTAATTTCTTGGTTTCTTTTTCAGATTGTTTATTGTTGGCATATAAAAATGATACTAATTTTATATGTCGATTTTGTATCTTACAACTGTACTGAATGTGTTTATCAACCCTAATAGTTTGTGTATGTGTCTGTGTAGTCTTCAGGTTTCTCTAGATATAAGATCATATCATCCACAAACAGGAATAATTTTGCTTCTTCCTTTCCAATTTGTATGCCCTTTATTTCTTTCTCCTTTACCTCCTAAAGCATGTATCTAAGAAAAAGAAGGGTGATAAGATGATAGTTTATTCTTATTGAATATAGGAACTATTTTGCTTTTTGCTGGAAGTTATTTGTAGTAACTATGTATTTTCCCTCTCCTGCATGAGTTTCACAGTAAAGCAATTCCCTTATGAAACAAAATAAGCTGTTTATAAACACAGTTTCTGACATTCTGGTCTAGTGTGTGTCTTATAAAACTGACTGGTTTTGGCTTTGATTGAGAACACTTACTTTGCAGTTATGTTCCAAAGTGGCTACCTTCCTGGAAAAGTTCTACTCATTACTCAAAACTACTCAAATGTAACTTCCAATCTGAAGCTGTCACTGACCTCCTTAGTAATATCAAGGTGCTTCTCATTTTGTGTTTGTGTGGTGCTCTGTAGTTATCTCCAGTTTCAATTATCCCATTGTCATAATTGTTCACATGTCTATTGCTTCCATTATACTGTGCTGACTTAGATGGAAGATTATATTGCCTATTTATGCTTAGTTTTATCCTTGCCTCTTGCTATATGAATTAGGAGAATCAAGACCATTATTCCTCCTTTTCTTTCTGACATGAAAAAACATTCTGAGAGGGAAAAACAAGAGTTATTTACATATTTTTTTGACAATATATGGAATCCTAAAATACTAAATTCAGTCAATATGTATAATTGAAATTTTATGATAATCTTTTATTTGCAAAATTAATCTCACTGGTATGAAAAGTCCCAAAGATATTTTTGAGTATTCAAAGCATAAACTATACAATATCAGAAAAGATATTCTACCAAGAAAACAATAGCAATAAAAGCTAGTAGAGAAGCCTCAAGAATATAGGATGGGTTGTTGATGTAGTTGTTAAATAAAATTCATAGGAGGCCATTGTTTTGGACTGAGCTCCTGCACTAGGCCTCAACAGACCAAACCAAAATGAAGCCACTCATGCTAAAGGTCCACGTCATCAAACTGAAACAAAGTTGTTTATTAAACCTTCTGAGACACCAGAGGAAAGAGATGATAGCCAAATCTCTAAACGGGCCAGGTTAGTCATCATGATAAGGAAGTCCTCTCTGCTTTAAACTGTATCAAAAAGTAACATAGTGATTTAAAAATAACTAATTTGCTGTTTGTGCTGTGCTATTTCTTTGTTCCTACTAAAGCTACTTTATAGAAACCAGCGGTACTGCCATGTCCAGCAGAGCACCTTTTCTAAATCTTTAGGTGAGACTCTCCCCAATTCAGGAATCTCTAATAGAAGCCAATTACGTTTTAAACAAAATTTGTTGTAATTTTGTCTTTTGGTATAATTTATATACACAAAACTAATTGCTCTTCATTATAACAACACACAAAACATCAAGAGACAGTAAAATAATCATGATGACATGGTTTGGCTACTTTATTTCTTTTATTATTTAATCCTCAAGGTTGTTGGGGTTGGCTCAGTGGGGATTCAAAATTAATTATTCCTATTGCATATTTAAGGGAAAAAATAAGAGGCTGGGCCTGAAAAAAAAAAGTCCCCATCTAATATTAATGTATCTGGTACTCATTGTATAGATAAATATTCAATTGGTAGTGCTTTTAAACTTTATGATAAGAAAGATATTTTATGTCATGTAAGCTTTTTATAGTACTCAGATATTTTCTGAATGTTCTCAGGGAAAAAAGGGAGATAAAGAAGTAGCAATTTTAACTTATTTTACCAAAATGCTTGAGACTTATTAGTAATCTATGAAGATAAAAATTCTACACATATATTATTTAATACTAAAGAGTATATTATCAGGACAATAGTAGATATGAAAAAAGAAAACAAAGAAGTAAAGATATAAGTATAGGAATAATTGGTCATTTTTTGACATTAAGAAATGATTTTTTTTATACATAATACCAAAAGCACAAGGAACAAAGATACAATAGATAAACTGAACTACATAGATATTAAAACTTTTTGTGCCCTAAAGTACACCGCCAGGAAAGTGAAAAGACAATCCAGGGAATGGAAAAAAAACATTAACAAATTATGTATCTGACAAGTACCTGCTGTCTAGAAGCTATAAATTTCTTAGAGCTCAATAACAAAAAGATGAATATTCTACTTTTTAAACAAGACAAAAGATTTCAATATACATTTTCCAAAGAAGATATACACAAGTCCAATAAACACATGAAAGGGTGTCCAACATTATTAACCACTTAGGTACATAGAAATAAAAAACAACCAAGAGGGATGACTTCACACCTATCAAGATGGCTGCAATAAAAAAACCGACAATAACATGTGTTGGCAAGGATGCAGAAGAGTTGAAATACTCATATATTACTGGAGAGCACATGGAATGGTACAGCTGCTTTGAAAAACAGTTCATTTGTTTTAATATGTTAAACATAGTTCTACCATATGACTTAGTAATTCTATTCCTGGGTATACACTCAAGAGAAATGGAAGTATTTGTCCACACAAAAACTTATATAGGAATGTTAATAGTATAATTTTTCATAATAGCCAAAAAGGTGAAACAACCTCATTCTCCATCTATAGATGAATGGATAAATAAATGGTAGTATATCTTCACAGTGAAATATTATTTGGGGGAAAGAACAAAGTACTGAGGCATGTTACAACATAGAGCTTGAAAATATTATGCTACGTGAAAGAAACCAGTCACAAAAGACCACATAGTATCTGATTCCATTTATATGTAATACCCCGAGTAGGCAAATTCACGGAGGTAGTAATTATTTTTGTGGTTGCCAAGGGCTGAGGCAGGTGTTCAGGTTGACGTACAGAGACTGATAATGAGTACGGCATTTCTTTTAGATAAGAGAATCATGTTCTAAAATTAGATTGTGATGATGGTTGTGAACTATGAGAATATACCTAAAATACTGAATTGACTATTGTATGACACGTAAATTATATCTCAATAAAACTGTTAAAAAATAAATATGGTGTTAAGTTTTGAAGGAGCCCCAGCTGTCCAAAAAAGTAAAATTGAAACTGAGCATGGATAAACAAAGCCGTTCCAAAACATTAGCCTTTCTAATGTTTCCTAAATAATCAAAACTAAATTTATTTCAAATTTTAAATAATTTTATTGTTCTGCAGTTAAATTAAATATTATTTCTAAGTGCTACTCATATTTTCAAAAATAAGAACATACACATTAGTCAGGAAATAACCAAAATTATGTACTCTGTTAAGACTCATTTCAATCTTACATAGAAAAAAATCTGAAAATGTTCTAGAAAAATTCAACCACTTCACTATTTTTCCTTCTCCGGTTCAAAAATCAGATTATGCATAACGGTAGGATAAGACAAAGAGTCCAGCATTACTCATGTTAGGAGGGTTAAATACAGAGCCCAACTACACCTCTGTCAATCATTTTGCTTACATTTTATCAAAATATTTTCAAGTCTAAGTTTAAATAAGCATCATTTCCTCAGGGAAGGGACACATAACCCCCCAGTTCAGGGTAGTTGCTTCAAATATGACCTGGCATAGCATCCCTACTTTGTGTAGAACTTTGACATTCATACATATTTACTTAAATTTAAACTAGTTGTAAATTATTTCCAATGTTTATGTGGGCCCATGCACACTCCATGATGACCAGCCTGCAGCACTGGCATGGTTATCAGTGTGCCCTCAGCAACCAGCACATTGTCTGGTCTATGGAAGGTAGAATTTTAGAATAAAAAGAAATGTAAAAGTCATCTTGTTCTACAAGCAGGGAAAATATTGTAATTTTATTAAAAACAATGTCATAGTGTGATTTCCACAGTATGTAGTCTCATACAGAGTCAGGATGAAAGTATAATGATCAATGTGAATGAAACTATATGTCTTTCAAGGACCAGCTGACTAGGTTTTTTGTTTGTTGTTTCATAATATTTGTCCTTTGTTTTTCTATATCAGGGAATACTAATTTCTAAAATCTAAGTACATTTTTAAGTTTCAGAATTTCAAAGGAAATTTCATAGTGAATTTTAAACATTTGTCCTGAACTCTCTCTTTTCGATTCAGAATGATGACTGAAACTGTATTTTCTCCTGCTTCTCCACAACTCAGTATCTGCCTGGAGTTTTCCAGGCACAATGGCTTCTATTAATACCTTGACTGGTCTCAATGAGCACTGTGATCTACTTAGTTTATGAGTTGGTGATTTGCTGATTAGCACATTCTAAAAGTAAGTATGCTAAAAAGGAAATGTGCAAAATAAAAGATATAACACAATAGGAAACGCAAAAACAAACTACAGCACAGAATATCAACACATGAACACAGAATAAATATTGGATGTTACAGGTGGTCAAGGAGCTTATGTTATTTATTGCTTAATTTATGACTGTCTAGGAAGACTACATCTAAATACACAATTTTGAGTCCTCTATAAACTCCACCTCTAATTTTTTTTAATGGCTCCCACTGCACACTCATTATTGCTAAACTTACATCCATCAGCTGTTGCTAGGGGAACTTACTGCAGGGTGAACATATAGTTTGTTACTGAAACCAGAGCATTTTGGGTATGATAATGAAAATACCAAGCACACATTTCAGCAATGAATTTAAAAGCAACCTGACTATATAATCATTGGATGGCAAAGGTGATGGAAATGTTTATTCGGAAAGATTTTTTTTAATGATGAGAATCAAATATTTCTAAGTCCATTCTCTAATAGACCTTGATCCAGCTTAACCTCTCTTTTCCTAACTAGAAGTAAATTATGGAGCAAGTCAACCCAAGATTCGTGTCAAGTACAATAGAATTATATTAATCTTAGATTAAACTAAGAGGAATACATACACATTTGATCATATAAAACACTAAAATAGCACTTGGTCATTTTCTTTACCTGGAAGACAGTTACGCATTTAAAATATATTAAGCTCCTACTGTATCAAATACCTGTATGTTTCAAAACTGGTGAAGGCACCAAAGTGTTTCTTAGCTTTAATTTTAGATAAAACTACCTTCCATCAGCTACATGCCAGGACTCTTTGAAATCCCTGGAAAGGGCAGAAGCTCTTTCAAGCCTGCATAGAATACTACTATCCCTTTAAGAAATCATTTTTTACAGGTCTGAATCCCCCAGGAAGATGTTTTTTCTAACAACATTTAACAGATATTAAAATTGGCTTCCTTTAACTAAATTTCCTTTAACTAGTTGTACAAAACACGGCACAATGACAACAAAGGTAGACCCACATCATCATGTATGGCTTGTATTTAAGGTGAGCCATAGGTAAGATAAATATAAGACAACTTTTCTTTTCTCATACAGTACAAATGCAATTTCATTCCAGAAATTCTGCAATGTGTTTTAATACCTGGCTGTGTCTTTTCATAAAGACTTTTAAACTGAGCTGCAGAGCTTAAAAGAAACAAAAAACCCAATCAGCTTAAAAAAATGATAGATACTTATTTTTACTAGTATTTGTATTATTTTTACTATTGTTTATAATGAAGTTTATCTTGTTCCTCCTTTTATATGTTAGATAGGACATCAACTGTAAACCCTTTTTGTGTGAAATTATTGACATTTTAAAAGGGTAAACAGCTCTTTCCTATTTGATGTTGTAGTTAGCTGGCAATGACAAATTTTATTTTTAGACTTCACACAGCATAAATTTAAACCATCAAAATAAATCTTCACTAAATATCCCCTTTTGTGATTAATTAATTTAAATATTCTAGTTTCAGAGAAGAGTGGGGCCATGTGATATCCACTGATGAAATGAGTGACATATGATCAAATACAATTCCATATTAAATATTTCATTCATTTCTTCCTTACCATATGCTAGGGACATTATTTTAGGCACTAGCTATATGAAACCACAATACACATTATATTTTAATTAGGGAAACAAACAATAAACATATATATATATAGATATATAGACACAAACATAGATATCAATAAAGACATAGGTACAGATAAAGAAATAAGTTTAGGGATAGATGTAGAAATATATAGGTAGATAATAAAGATGTGGATTTTAATATGAGTATGGATATAGATAGATGTAAAATAGAGATATGATTATAGGTAATGTTTAGAATAGAGTAATAAATTTGTCTAAATAGTTGGTGAAACATGGAGATTAGTTGACGGTTTTCCTTTTTATAGAAAAATTTTCTTTAATTATGAAGTTAGGTGTTGCCAAGGAAAATAAATTACCAAAGATAATTTCTAAAAAATTACAAAATCTCAAATAAATGAATTATTCAAACCTATAGTTGGCATTGTTCTTTCAAATTGTGCAACAAAGATATATCCCTGCTACCTAAAAGTAATTGTGTCTATTTGACTTTCAATTATTTGTACTTCATTACTTAGTACATTGTATTTTTTTATGTCTTATGCCCCTGCCTGCTTCCAAGCCACAGAAACTTTCTGATCTTTGTATTTCAATTTTTTTTAATCCTACATTATACCTACCTACTTTAGCACTGACCACAAATTTTATACTTGAGAAATATCTGATAAATTTAATCAAAATGACTTTTATTAAGTCCAACTTCCCATTACTTGAAATGTGAAAATACAATAAACTTGGAAAATGCTACATATAAAATTTAACAATTATGTAAAATACCATTTTTGAAAGTATTAAGAGAATATAAACTTATGATTAATTTTAAACCGTCACTTTAGGTAAGCCTCAAAGTTTATTTCTGAAAACATACTGACAGATTAGACAATATCATTAGCCATCCTAAAAAACAGGTAGAAGAGTTTAGCATTTGGTTGCGTGTTCATTAACTTGTGATTTCAGATTCCTTTTTAGGATTTAAGCTGTGCAAATCAGAAAAATAAAGATATGAGGAACCAAAAAATGTTTTTAGTAATAATGTCATTAAGGGCGAATGCAGCTGAATTGTATGTTGTTAATGTGTTCGCTATTCAGGATGTAAAATGTAGTGCACAATTGTGTAGTACATTATCCATCAAAGCCTTGCACTGGAGAGGTGGAACGTGCAAAAATTAAAAACCTGTTTGCTACTGAAAATCAATATGCATGAAAAACATGTATCAAAAACAGACAAAGATGCAGGATAAACCAGAGCTGGCAGAAACAAATACATATACGTACAGATTTTTAATATGTTAGTTGTTACAGATAATAGAGATATTGTTTATTTTGTGCAGTATTTTTATGTATTTGAGAACAGAGAATATAAACAGAGAGGTAAGCTAATTGAAAATACATAATTTAAATATCTTTTAAAAATGATTTTTAATAAAACATGTCTTGGTTCAACAAGTCAAAACTAGTGTCATTAAATAGGTATTGGCATTTTTGGAAATTATAGAGAGAGAGAATAAGTGCCTTTGCTTTTTCATTACAAAAATTGGTCTTGCTTTCACTAAACATAAATTTATATATTAATGTTGCTTTTGTTTTGAGAACTATGGCAATAAGACTCAGCATCTTGCTCAAGAGATTCAATTTTCTTCCATAAGTAGAGACAATGAAAGAGCAAAGTTTCCCCTACAGTAATTTAGAACTAGTGGGCTTAAAGAGGGGAGGAAGGCAAGAATTGTAAATTGGAAGATAAAGTACTTAGAATAGCTGAACATAACCACAATTCATTACTTTCTTCATTTCTATTTTCATCTTATATTGTGTATCTCAAACCTCTAAGTTAAATGGTGCATTCAAAAAGGAAAATCCTAATGAAACCAAGAGCAAGCAAAGAAATAAGACATCTTTCATTTGACTAACAGAAACTCAGCACTCCCTCAGAAAGTTTATAAGTTGCCATTAAAATTTAAAGTTAGAAATCATACAAATGATAAACAACTTAAAAATTTGGCCTAACCATCATTTTCATATGAATAAATAGCTAATGCGCCATTGAGTTTTTAAGGATGTCATACATACGAACAATTCTGTAGCAGAATTGTGTGACCATATAAATGATTGCATGCCAGAGTTATAAGTGGCATCAGTAAACCCTAATATCTGCCATCGAACTATATACTTCACTGTTTAAATTGTTTGCTAAATAGTATTGTTTGTGAACATGAAACAGAAGACAGATCTCTAGTAAGAGAAAATAAATATGTAATATTCAAAACAGTATTTTGAAAAGATTGTGTTGAGGGAAAATTACACTTCCTCAGCTTAACGGGGTATTAAAGCATTTATCAAGGAACTTTTTCCTACATAGGACAGATCCTCCCACATTAGGAAATAATCCAATGCCAACAAAGAATACTGAATCATAATCATTATCACGTGCATTCAATACCTCACAGAAATTATTTATAGTAATTGGATATGCAGCAGTATTTATTTCTAAGTAATTATAATATTTGAAACTAAATGTAATATATAGAAGATAAATAATACTTTTTAAATATCTTAGAAATGATAATAACTTCCCCAGTTGAAAATTTTTGTAAACATTCTAGCTTGTCTAATGCACGGTATGTGCTTAATAAATGCTAAAATAAATCTTTTAGTCTGATATGTCTCCTTCAGCTTTATACTCTTATCCTCTATTCACCTAGTCTGATACACAGGGCTTCTTACATCCACTCATTTATGCAGTTATTTATAAAAATTGTGGAAAAGTTAATGTTTCTGAGAATGTGCTGGACTCAGAATACAATCCAAATTAAGCTACCATCCTTGTCTTTAAGCTCTCACGGTCTGATAAAAATCCAAAAAAAGTACATCAATGGTCTTAAATGATTGCTTTTGTTTATTATTATTATTACTCTTATTGCTATTTTATTATATAAAGAAGGAGAAGCCTAGATCATACGTTGAAATTAGAGAAGCTAAATTGAATACGAAAATTGAGAAGAGTGGTGAAAGTTTGCAGGGGTATTTATAAGGAGTGGGAGGGGACTGAAATTAAAAGGAATTAGACCTAACAATGTACATTTAATAAGGATTTGAAAATCATTTCTTAATTTTATAATTTACACTTATTTGATTACTAGGGTGAAATCAATTAGTTTGTACATGATTGATAAATGTGGGAATTATATCAGAATAGCTAGAAAGCATATTGATTTTCTAGTGATTTTCTCCAGGCAGGATAAGCCAGCACAGAGATAATGGAATTAGATTATTCAGTAGGACAGAAATGTCACAGAATGCCGGGGCCCTTTGGACTTTAGTTCATGAAAAATAATGAAATTCCTCTTCCAAATGGTGCACCCAAGCCTTGCTGGCCTGGTTGTGCTGCCTTCAGGGCCCGTTTATAATTGTGGCCCCAGTGTAGAGCTTCACTCCCACCCACCTCGTCTCAGGGCTCTAAGAAGAGTTTTTCCTTGTATCCCACTTTATTGCTTTGCTTAGTTTTAATATCTGAACCAGCACTCTTCCTCTTCTTGGAGCAGTTCAAGTTACTTCCTTACATAACAATTACGGCTACTGTTGTACTTTGGTTGGAAATTTTTATAGGTTTTAAGTGTTCCAGGTTTTCCACTCCACTTTTATTTTCTCATAGGCTTTGGGCCCTGAACAATAGCAGGCAATGTTTGTATTGCAAACAGTGGCTAAATCAATGATCTGGGGCACTTTGGATCCGCATTCAAGTATTATTTTGGAAGTATCTGCAACTCACCATTACACAGACTGGAATTTATGATAAAATCCTTTGAGTATTACCACTCAGCAGCAATATTTAAAATTTTGAATCATAGAATGTCCAGGAACAGTGGTACAGTGCATGCCTTTTGAGACATAGTTATTGAACTTATTTTTGGCATTGATTAAAACTGTTCCTATGACCGAAAGACATAAGATAATCTTGAAACTTGACATACCCTAATGACTTGGGTAATGAAGCACTCAATAAGGAAGGTGGTTCCCAATAGAGTTCCATAATGAAATGGAAATGGTTTACACAGCAATAAGCTACAGCACAAACCCAATGAGGTTGTCATTGCGTATATGACCAGGAAGTCAACTTTGGAACCACCTGTGAAGCTGCCAGATCCTGTTGCCACATTGTTTTTTAGTTCTCAGTTTTTCAGCCTGTGAGGTTTTTTCACTCATTTTTTTCCCTAGGACTATATTTCACAATAGATATGCCAGTATTTACTTGTGGAATTTAAAGCTTTTAAAAATAAATATAGACTTGACCTCATCATACTTTATAACACATTGTTCTTCATTTTATTGCACTTAGAAATATGAATTCTCAAAAGACATTTTCTCTGTTATCATCTCTCCAAGCTAACCCTCAAATTCTGCTCTTTACTATAGTCCATTATTATATTTTTCTTTAGCTCATTAACAATAATGACCTATTAAGGGGGAAAAGATAGTAAGTTTAATACCTCACAGTCAGTGTAGTTTGTAATACTCCCTGCAACAATTGATAGTTAATTTAAAAATATTTTGTTCTATCTCCAAAACTCCTGTGCACTCATTGTACCCATATCTTCTTCCAATATGTCACAACTCTTCACCCACCAAATCAGCCAGTCTATAAATTTTTTAAGATATAACTTAGGGACCTTAGATAAAAGAGAAATTAAACCATCTATTATTTCATTTATTCAATAAATAATTCCTATGTTAGATGTTAAGAATATTAAGAGATTTAAATATAAAAAAAGAAAATACATATTACTGACTATAAATATCGATATGCTAATCATTCTAAACATAAGGTAAATTGTAGACACTAACATCAATTTCACCTGCTTGAGTAATCTAGCATTGTGTGACATACAAAGGTTAATAAAGTAGTCATTTTTTCCCCTCCAGCTGCCACATATACAATGGCAAATAGTATCTGCTATGATTTTTTTCCTTTGTTTTCAAACAGAGTTCTTTATATCTTTTGGATACAAGTTTCTTTTCAGGTACGTGATTTGTAAATACTTTCACCATCCTGTGAACCGTCTTTTCACTTTCTTGGTGGTATCCTTTGAAACACAAACATTTTGCATTTTGATATAGTATAATTAATCTACTTTTTATTTTTAGCTTCTGTTTTTGGTGTCATGACTAAGAAACAGTTGCTTAACCCCAAATGACAAATACTGACTCTTGCATTTTCTTATAGGAGTTTAATAATTTCAGCTCTTACCTATTTTTTTTCCATTTTAAATAAATTTTGAATATGGTTTAAGTAGAGGTGGCACTTTGTTCTTTTGAATGTTGATTTCAAATCATCTTAGCACCATTTGTTGAAAAGACTGTTCTTCTCCACATTAAACTGTTTGGCATGCTTGCCCAAAATTATTGGCTATAAATGTGAGGGGTTATTTCTGGACTCTTAATTTTGTTCCAGTAATCTAAGTCTATTTTTATGCCAGTATCACACAGTCTTGATCACTGGAATTCTGTAGTAAATTTAAAATTAGAGAATTGTGAGTCGTCCAATTTTGTTCTTATTCATGATTATTTGGGCTATTCTGGGTCCACTGCATTTCCCTAGGAATTTTGGATCAGCTTGTATTTCTGCAAACTAGCCAATTTGGAATTTGATAGGACTTGTTTTGATTCTGCAGATCGATATGGGGAATGTTGCCATCTTACATTAAAACTTTTAATCATAAATATGGGATCTTTAAATTTTCTTTATTATCTTCCAACAATATAATTATTGACATATAGTTTTCAATAGACAAATAATACAATTTTGGGGAAAATTTAAGCATACGTATTTTTGAAGCTATTGTGAAGCTAAAATATAGAAATGTGGGGTTAGTGGAAGGCTTTTACATCTGCCATATATCCTTTTTTGATTGCTTCTGAGTGGGTAGAGCCTAGCACATAGGAACAGCTCTCCAGACCTTTAGAGTTGACTGTGCTTTTAGAAGGGCGATTTTTTGCTCTTTCTCTGGTTCTCCATATTATATTTGTAGATCTTATCCTTCAATTTGTAAAATGGAGCTGCCAATCTTGTCTTAATTGCTTTCCAGCAAGAGGTCCATCGTTACAAACAATGGAATGATTAGGCATAGAGTTCACTATGCTCTATTGCAAACAGTCTCCCTGGGCAGGGCTTCAGATGACTTGGTCCTTATGCCCTACCTTTTCCTCTGGGTAGAATCCCTGTGTCTCTGTACAGGGGTACCAGATAGAGCTGATTCTTTGGCAGTCTTGGCTTGCTCTACCTGATACACAGCCTCCATCGTATGAAAGTGGGGAGCTGGGTGGATAAAGCGAGACCTGGAGTAGAACATCTGCAATGTGGGACTTGGGAGCTGCCCCCCTCTGGGTAAAACCACAGTCCCCAAGTGGAGAATGAAGGAGGAGTATGCCATTCCTATCTTCTTGGCCACATGTGCCCAGAAAGAAGCACCCTGGGTAGAGCTTCAGTTTCATCAATAGGGTAGGGAATAGCAAAGCAGCTTTCTGTAGCTCTAATGCCTTGTATTTTCACTGCCCTTAGCATAATTTAGGGGACGTTTTTCATTGATCATTTCCATACTTGCTGTAAGACCTTAAGAAAATGCACAGAGATTTTAAAGATTGGTTTTCATAAATAATTGTCATTAGTTAAATCATTGTTTCCCTGAGGAGGGTGTCTGCTCAGCTTTCTACTCTGCCCTCCCAAAAGTACCATCCTTTTGTTGCTTTCCTCTCTGCCTAATTTTCATAGACCAGGATGCCTTAGCAATGTTCTCAAGGCTTATCTACTTATCTTACATACACATTGCAAATGGCACTATCTTCACACAGAGCTCAGGGGTAGTGTGTTCCTGAGAACAAAATCTTTATTAGTTTACAATTTCCTTCTTTAAATTCAACAGAAAGAGTTGAAATACAACTATGTTTGTAGTGACTTCATGTTTTAAAGAAATAAGTTGAAAAAATGAAGTCCTGCCTCCAATGCTTCAAAATTGCTGCTTATATGTTCTTAAAATGGTAAATTATAAAATATTTCAAATGTTCAGTGTAAACCAAAAACTAATGTGTTGCACTGGCTGTACTAATCACACAGATATAATGTGTTTTAATGTTTTCCTAGTTTGTCTCTAGATCATTCATTTTCAAGAAGGAAGAGAAGTGCTATGTTCACTTTCAATTAATACTGCACAACATTTGAAAGCACAACCTTAAATTTTATAATTAACATCTTTTTTAAAACACAAAAGTGAAGTAAAGAGGTTTATTTAGAGGCTAATGACAGAATGAAGTCTGCCATTCTCACTAGGAAATAATCAGTATTGTTATTCTGTTCAGTAAGACCTCAAATAGCAGGTCTCTGAGTGTGTCTATATTCAATGTATTAGTATATTGATTTGTGGAATAGATATATTGTTATAAACTGCATGTTTATGTTATAAATATATATTATTAGGTATTATAAATTGTATTCTTGCATCTATTTTAGCTATATACATATTTGGCTAGGTAGAGATATGTATCTAAATAGAGATTAAATAATTCTATTTGATATGTTAATATATACATAGGGTATGTAGTTATTGTTATTTTCTATTTTTAATAGGAGACATTAAGGTTGGAATGGATAATGTCAGTTGCATACCAGATGAACACTTTTATTCATTTAATTATTTTAGCCTAAGCCTATTTTAGTACTAAATAGTATTACTTTTTGACTGTTACAGGTTACATGAAGGAGATGGGAATATTTAGTACATGGCATAACAAAGAAGGTAAAAGAAAGAAATGATTGAGTCAAAAGGATTGTTCCCCTAAAAGTAAAATATCTCCCAGGCTGTGTGCTGTCGTACTGTTTCCACATTCAATTTTATATGATGAAGATAAACAGGAACAATTTGATTTAAGCATAATTGGAAAAATAGAGTTTAATAAATCAAATGAGACCAATTCTTATGCTATGTGGATGGTTACTCAACAGTGAACTCTAATTTTTTTGCACTTCATTAATAGCTTTCCTTTAACTATCTAGTTATTTTTCCCTGTGTTTACACTGATAGATATTTATCAACATTAGAAAGTGCTAATTGTAATGAAACAATAATTAAAACCATCTGTTACTAGCAGAGGAAAAGACAGATGGATGATTGGGACAAAGTAACCCTGAAAAAAACTATCATAGAGAAAAATTTACTACGATAAAAAGGGGTAAAATAAAATTGCTATGGAAAAAAGATCTACTTAATACAAAGGTTTGAGATATTTGTTTAAAACTTAGGGAATTGATAGATTTAATACACATTCCTCAGCATGCTGCAAAATAAACAACAGACAAATTAATTGACTAGAGTAAAAAATAAGGCTCAATAAAATGATCAAATGATCAAATCTAACACTGAATGTAAGTTCTCTAAAAAAGGTACTATTTTCTTTTCTTTCTTCCTTTTTTTTTATCACTACATCCACGGAATGAAAGAGGTACTATTTTCTAAAATAGAAATACATTACTGTCCACTCAATGCCCTGACAGTGTCCACATGCACAAGGCACAGAAAAAATAACTGTCACCAATTTTGTGCTGTTATTGGCACTATCTATGGTCAGCCATCATGCCCTTCTACTAAGAAGTACTTTGCCTTCTTGGCATTGAAGAAAAGAGGTTGACGGTGTTGGTTTTAATCAGGAAATAGAAGGGATTGAAAGAAAAAAGTGTCCTGAGGAAAGAGGTAGAGAACAAATGAGGGGATAGTCAAACACATTGGTACTGTGTCCGGAGGGTAGACGAATGCTTCACTGAAGGGTTTGCCCAGGTGCTTTAAAGCATAGCTGATGGAGTTGAACCATTCTCAATTTCTGAAATCTTCTGAAAGTTCTTTTCAATTTTCTGATCCTTGGCTTGATGCCCCCAAGTTAGGAAATTATGAATGTCTTTGCAAAGCAGTAATACATAGACTTCAGAGGAGCCCTACAAGATGTGGCTGAAAATGTCATCACCCATTCAAAAATGAGCATTTGACAGACAAGCTTGACTGGTTTTTATGAAGTAGAATATGGCCATAAGAGATGCACCTCCCCTTCCTCTTTTTCTTGATGGTGCCCCCTTAGAATATCAGGGCCTTGGGAAGACTGTGTGTATGTGTAAGGGATCCTGTGGTGAAGGGGACAGGTGTTCACTTTATTCTCACCCCAAAGCATAGCAAGACTGTAGGTGCAACCAAACTATTCGAAATTTAATATCATTTTATGTTAAAATCATTTGTTCAGAATAAATCTTCTAAAAGCATATATATTTTTCCATATTACAAAAATAGGTCTATGTTACTGGGAGGGGCAAACTACAGTGTTGTTTTTGGGTCTTGTAAGCAGCTCTTGTTCCTCCGGAGAGGCACTCTAGTGCCTCAAGTGGTAAATGGGGCCTTGGGACCTCATCATTTTTCACAGATCTATAAAAAATAATTCCACACTTCATATAGAACCAGAGAAGACCCTGTATAGCAAAAGCAGTCTTAAGCAAAAAAACTAAATTGGGAGACATCAATTTACCAGATTTCCAAGCTATACTACAAGGCTATAGTAACTAAAATAGCTTGGTACTAGCACAAGAAAAGGGACATAGATCAATGGAACAGAACTGAGAACCCAG
Source organism: Lepilemur ruficaudatus (assembly GCA_963574885.1). NCBI lineage: Eukaryota > Metazoa > Chordata > Mammalia > Primates > Lepilemuridae > Lepilemur > Lepilemur ruficaudatus. The sequence continues at coordinate 16,999 of CAUYRT010035544.1, read as the reverse complement.
ATATAAAGCTATCCTCATATAGCCATCTAATCTTTGACGAAGCAGACAAAAATATACACTGGGGAAAAAGAATCCTTATTCAATAAATGGTACTGGGAAAATTAAATAGGCACATGTAGAAAACTAAAACAGGATTCAAACTTTTCACCTCTCACAAAAATAAACTCACAGTGGATAACAGACTTAAACCTAAGGCATGAATCTATAAGAATTCTAGAAGAAGATGTTGGAAAAAACTCTTGTAGACATTGGCCTAGGGAAAGAATTTATGAACAGGACCCCAAAGGCAATCACAGCAACAACAAAAATAAATAAATAGGATCTGATCGAATTAAAAAGCTTCTGCACAACCAAGGAAACTATCATGAGAGCAAACAGACAACCTACAGAATGGAAGAAAATATTTGTATAATATACATTCAATAAAGGGCTGATAACTAGAATCTATATAGAACTCAGGAAAATCAGCAAGAAAAAATCAAACAACCCTATCAAAAAGTGGGCAAAGGACATGAACAGAAACTTTTCAAAAGAAGATAGACTAAAGGCCAACAAACATATGAAAAAATTCTCAGCACCTCTAATCATCAGGGAAGTGCAAATCAAAACCACGATGAGATATCACTTATCCCCAGTGAAAATGGCCTTCATGAAAAAGTCCCAAAACAATAAATGTTGGCATGAATGTGGAGAGATAGGAACCTTCAGATACTGCTGCTGGGACTGCAAACTAGTACAGCCTGTGTGGAAAGTAATACGGAGATACTCCAAAGAGCTACAAGTAGAACTACCATTTGATCCAGTAATCCCATTGGTAGGCATCTGCCCAAAAGAACAAGACATTCTATAAAAAAGACATCTGCATTCGAATGTTTATAGCAGCACAATTCACAATTGCAAAGATGTGGCAACAACCCAAGTGCCCATCAATACATGAGTGAATTAATAAAATGTGGAATATGTATACCATGGAGTTCTACTTAGCCACAGAAAACAATGGTGATATAGCACCTCCTGTATTATCCTAGTTAGAGCTGGAACCCATTCTACTAAGTGAAGTATCATAAGAATGGAAAAACAAGCACCACATGTACTCACCATGAAATTGGTTTTAACTGATCAACACTTAAGTGCACATATAGCAATAACATTCACTGGGTGTAGGGCAGGTGGGAGGGGGAGGAGGGTGTAGGTATATTCACACCTAATGGGTGTGGTGGGCACTGTATGGAGGATGGACACTCTTGAAGCTCTGACTTGGGTGGGGCAAAATCAATTTACATAACCTAAACATTTGTACCCCCATAACATGCTGAAATAAAAAAAAAAAAAACTTAAGAAAAAGAAAAATTGGCCTAAAGGAAGAGAAATATTTAATTTAAAACTAATAGCAACAGTCTATAAAAGTATGGAAAACAATTTATCCCCTTCTTTTAACTGGATGAAAAAAATCTAAACATAATGAGAAAACATTATTATATGAAAATATTAGAAATGTTAATGGAAACATTTGATAATTCTTTTCACTTTAAAATATGAATTTCTATTCTAAATGACTGAATGTATTTCATATTTTGGAAATTTTTTTTAATTTTTATTTATGAATCATATAGAAAAATATTAATATAATAGGATACGAGAGGAATTTTCCATCTTCCTGCTATCCTAGACCCAACTAGAAAAGCGTTTAATAAATAGATACTAACAACAAGAAAAAGAGACAAAATGATTCTTTAAAACTATCAGAAAGAAATAGACTCTGGGAAAACAATGCACAATAGTCAAAGTCTCAACTATGCAATCATTGTGAACATATCTCAGAACTGTCCGATACAATCGCCCGTGAGATTCACAACAGATGCAGTAGCTGGGCTATCTATCACACTTCTACGCTGTAGAAATCTCTTGTTGTTAAGCCAACAAATTGACCGTACTACATAATTTTTTTAAGAGAACAAAATAATAGACTAAGCATTCAACTTTCTCTGAATTTTTTTGCCTCTTCTGTCATAAGGCTTTTCACTGAAGTCTAAGTATAGATTAGTATTTGGATTCGACTTAAAACAAACATATACATAGTTCTAGGTGGAACTCAAAGTTTGCACTAAATAAGCATAGCTGATCAAAGTGTTGGGTAGAGGGAATGGGTAATTTGTCCTTAAATATTCCGTGAATCCTATTTCATTATAAGGTACACCAGCACTTATGTGTGTGTGTATATGTATATCACAAAAATGTATATAATAAAAGTTTGATGTCTGTAGTTTATATAAATAATAAAAGAAAGCAACATATAATGATAATGAGGAAGAGAGGGGAAAATCTACATAGAAAATAAGTAAATATTATGACACTAGATGAGGAATATGTACATAAATGTATATGTGTATATGCATACATATTAATATGTGCATATATTTATATATAATCAAGAATAAATTTAAAGTTCTGAGAATACATTCTATTCTGTCCACTCCTTAGAGTGAACCTATTTTTATTCTGTAATATATATAATTTAAATACTCAATGACCATAAATATATTTTATTTTAAATATTTTTTAAGAAGTTACAAAATCACTTAATGAGATATGTATTCCATCCTAAGCCATCATTTAGTGGCTAAGACTTGTGATTTTCATACTCAGTATCACAAAATTTCAGATGAAAAACTGGTATGGTCACTGAGCAAGTTACCCAGAAATTTAACTTCTGTATTCTCGTTGAACAGTATCGTTTGCTCCTTTCCTGCATGCAATTCCCTAGAAGAGTTAGCTTCTCTATCGAATAAATATGATTTTTAAAATGATGTTGAATATAACTGCAATGAAGAAAAGCAAATATTAAGGGGGTTTACCTATTTTCAGTGAGATTGGTAGAGGTATTTGTAAGGAGGTGTTTTGGGAAGATAGCCAATTTGTGTGACCAAGAAAATGGGAATAATTAAATAGGAGAAAGACCTACTAAACGATGAATTTTTGGAATGACCTACAGAGCTATATTGTAGTATTCTACAAATTAAGTGGGGTTTTATAATATTTTCTAGGGTTGTCTTTCTTGTATTGATAAATCAAACAAAAACCTTATTATATAGTTATGTTTGGATTTTCACTGTGGGATTCCAAACAGTTAGTTGGGTTTCATATTGTGATAAAATGAAAATTAAAAGGAATCTCATCAATAGAATTGTTACTCCTTGATAGAATACTTCTCTGTAATTACATTTACTGTGGGCTATGCTTTACATCTGCAAAAGAAGTGCCACAAATCTATTTCTATGGCTGCATTGTTCTGAGCTTAGTTTCTGTGTTCACATTGATAACGATGCTGTCTGAGAACAGGAAGTCCTCCTCCTCTGCTGCTGCTTGGAATTGCTCTAATTTGTTCTTGTAATGGGCGCCAGATGTCAGAGTATAAAAGGAAGCTGGACCAGGCAAAAAGATAGCCATTCTGACCTTCTACTGAATTCCAAAGCTCTTGCCCTTTCTTGACTTCTGAGAAAATCAAATATTCACAAACATGTTGAACGAAGTGGCACAAGCAGCTTCCCTTCTGTGGAAGTCGTCACAGCAGAAGAGAGATGTCTGCTTGGCACGTCCCTGGAAGGACGACATCTGCTACCGTTCTCTAAGCTGCGTTTTGATGGGGGAGGGCAGAAAGAAAAAGGAGGAAAGAACCTGTAACCTCCACACTCACCGAGTCATCTTCTTTGTAAGGATGGCTGCTTCTGCAAAATTGCCTTCCCACCAACTGGGTCTTTGGCATCTCCCTTTACTAAAGATGAAGAATAAGTCGAGGTTTTTTCTTCTTCTTCTTTCTCTATTTTTTTTCCCTCTAACTACAGGGCTAAAAATGTATTTGCTTGTGTAATGCAATCTAATTTATTGCATTTGTCACTCCATTTGTCTTGGTAAAATAAGTTTAAATCTGAAAACGTCTCTGCAGAGTAAATCAAAGTGAATATAGTTAGATGCCTGCTGCTGTTGATAAGAACACATACTGGTGATAAAGTCGATCAGCTAGTACAGGATTTACATATCTGAGCATTTAAACCTGATCTTCGTTAATTTCCTACAGGATCACAGTGTTCTGGGCAATGCTTTTTCTATTTGTGATGAGATTTGCATTCCAAAATTTTTTAAGTCATTATGTTCTCTGGGTATAAAAGACGGATTTCTGTTTCCAAGTGATGTACCTACACCAGACATGTATGTCTTCTTTTATAAATGTACAGTCAGAAAAAAGAAAGTATCATCCTTTACTGAAGGAAAATATATATTTTGTTCTATTCAGGAAAAGTAGGAAATTATAGAAAAAAAGGAATTACCTACCTATTTGTCTATTAGCTCTTTGTCATGAAAGTGGCATATATTATATAATAAAATTTGAACAATGAGGTAAAGATCTAAAATTATCTTAAAATTGTAATTATCCACTATTTGCCTAACAATGCTGAGAATGATAGAATTTAAGGTCAGTAGGAAATTTGAGGTTTTTTCAAAGGTCACTGTCTATAAGATATACTCCTGGCACTGCACACTTCTTTGTAATTAGGCTAATGACAGTTGTTCCTTTATTTGGTTTTGTTTCAGTTTTGTTTGGTTAGCTGGTTTGGTGTTTGTTCTGTTTTTATATTTATACTTTATTTTCAGGGTAGTTTTAGATCCACAACATATGCGTGGAAAGTACAGATATTTCCTGTATCTTCCCCCTAGTCACAACCCCACCTGCTAATAACATGCCCTACCAGAGTGATACATTAGTTTCAACTGATGAACTTACATTCACATATCATTATCACCCACAGTCCATCGTTTACAGTAAGTTTTACTCTTGGCATTATTGTACATTTTCCGTGGCTTGATTGCTCATTTCTTTTAAGTATTGAATAATATTCCATTGTCTGGATGTATCACAGTTTATTTATCCACTCACCTGTTATCTTGATTGCAACCAAGTTTGGGCAATTATGAATAAATTGATATAAACATCCATGTGCAGGTTTTTGTGTGGACATAATATTTCAGTTGCTTTGAGTAAAAACCAAGAAGTATCATGGCTGGATCATATAATAAGAGTATGTTTGGTTTTATAAGAAACCACCAAACTGTTTTCCAAAGTTTCTGTACCATTTTGCATGCCCATAAGCAATGAACGAGAGTCCCTGTTGCTCTACATCCTTGTCAGAATCTTGTCAGTATTCTGGATTTTGGCCATTTTAATAGGTCTTCAGTGATATCTTATAGTTGTTTTCATTTGCATTTCCCTGATGACATATGATGTGGAGCATCTTTTCATATGCTTATTTGCATTTGTACATTTGCTTTGGTGAGGTACCTGTTAATGTCTTTGGCTCATTTTTTTCTTGTTGGATTTAAAAAGTTCTTTGTATATTTTAAATAACCACTCCTTATCAGATATGTCTTTTGTAAATATTTTCTCCAAGTCTCACAGTTGATATATCCATAAGATACATATGAGAGTGCACCTAGAACATGGTAGACTCCCTAATAAATTTTATTGGAAATGAATTTTTTAAATTTCAATGCGTTATATTAGCAATTATAGGCAGTTAAGTGGGTTTTTTGTTTTGTTTTGTTTTGTTTTTTATTTCACCATATTACAGGGGTACAACTGTTTAAGTTACATATATTTTGTCTTTGCCCCACCCAAGTCAGAGCTTCAAGTGTGTCCATCCCCCAGATGGTACACACAATATTAATTTTATAAATGTTCAAGTTTTACTGATTGTACATGTTCCGTATATAATTAATTAACAATGTTTACATAGTGTTACATCAAACTATGAGCTTTGGATTATGGTTCAACTCTCAAAAATCACCAAACATAGTTCTTGAACACATTACTTGAAATTCATGGTGAAATTTTCTTCATACGAAAAAGGACAACATTAATAACAGTCCTACCATTCTCACAGGATGTGTTACTGTCAAGTAACATATTGATCCTTAAAAATCTAAAAAAAAAATGATGCTTAAGTCCCATAAAATGCTAATTTTGTAAATGGCTTTGTACATATTTACTTACTTATTTCTCTATTGTGGATGACATAGAGATCATGAAGTTCATTATTGACTATGATGCAGTTAGAATGTCATGGAGAAAACATTCAAAATAATCAGTAGATAATAACAATTATTTTCTGTATTTTCCATGTGCAAAATATTTCCCAACTAATCTTCACTTAACACTTACTATGCTCTCTTTTGCAAAATTCTTCTTTTTAAAAACCATATTTCTAGTTGCTCTTGAATGTTTTGCTTCAGTCTTTCATTTTCTTTTCTGAAGGCAAAAGCATTTTTAGGATTTGAGGACTTTCTCTAAACAAACACTCATACAGAAGTCTTTCCCACTGAAGCATAATAATGGAGAAAATTGCTACCATTGAGTAAAGGCTTCTATTTCACTGCAGAAGGCTTTGTTATAATATACTTTTACCATTATGGAAAATTACAACAATCTATTAACATTTACTAATAATTATTTCATAATCAAATTGGATAACGCATTTTTATATAATCAGGAAATCATTCAGCACTGCATTTTGGCAATCATTTCAACTTGCAAATAAATTATTTTATTAGCAGATATGAATCATATATTTATACTTTAGGACTACTGAGATAGACAAATAATATAGGCTAAGCTAATAATAACACCCCTTCCCACCCATCACCACAGAAATAAATCCAGGAATGGGCATGAGGGAGTTGGATTCCCTTTTCAGAATTTTATGGCTTGAATTCTCTGAAAAAATTTTTAAAAACTTTCTTGCAACAATATTTAAGGTCAACGTGAACAGTATTTGTGGCAGTACTCACTTACTGAATCATACACACCAAAATGCACATGAGCCTATCTGCAACTAAAGGTACAGAGCCAGTGTCCATAGAAAGAGATGAAGTAGATAGCTCTCTTATTCTCAAAATAAGGCTAACTACACCTCTGTCCTTTAATTATGAACAAATAAATCTTGCCTTAGTGGGGTTTCAGTCATTAGTTCCTTTCTATATAAAAAAATTCTGCTGTATGCTTGAATAAACAAATATAAAATATAGAGCCTGGATTCTAGGTATTATGTGTTCGAGGGATGGTTTATATAAAGATAGTCAGTCAATGTAGTGTTCTTGTGTAAAAGATAACGAGAAAAAACTTTCCTGGTGGTTCAGAGAATTTAGAGAAAGTCTTGAGATAGTCAAGAACCTCCTTGGAAGATGTTGGATTAGATTTAAGCTGAGATGATGGATATATATTAAGATTGAGTAAAAAAGAGAGTCATCTTATTCTCGAAGTCAAAACATTAAGAAGTAAATTCTGATAATAGCATAGAGGGCTTAGGGATGAGTCTTAAGGAAGCCATGGCAACCTGGGCATCTGCTCTATGGAAAGCCTGAGGGAAAGAAAACCAAATACTCCTGAATAAGAAGGGAGTCACAGGACACTTCCTTAGGAAAGATAGGGCTTCCACGGGTCCCGAGGCTTTTGCACAGCCAAGAAGCTGTGGCTATTCACTTTAATACCAAAAGAAGGAGAAAAGAGAGCTATCCTCTGAAAAGGCAGTGATTATTAAGGCTGTTGGAAAGTCTTGGCTCTCTCTGAAGAAAAACATGTAGCCCAAGCTTGTTTTAATGAAGTGCATTAAAGTCCACCACAGTCCAAAGCCATAGTGCAGGGTAATGGGCAATATAGCTTGGTTAGAATAGGCTAATCAGGAGAGAGGGACTCAGGTGGAGTCAGGCAGGTGGGACACCGCATGTGGGAATGGGATGACAGAAAGAGATTAGCCCTCTTGGTTAGTTAAACTGTATTAGTCATGGTTACTCCACTGAATTGCAGTGTGATCTCAAACAAATCACTTAAACTCATGTCCCTCATTTAGAATGGAAGATTCTGAACTGTGTGTTACCTCAAAATGGTGCTACTATAATATTTAAAATGCTAAATGTGATTAAATTTTAAGTATAGTATATTCCCATTTGTAAATTTGGGCATGTGCACTTATTGATATGGTATTCGTATATATGTGAGGTATGCAAATGGACAGACCAATCTGGGGGTCTTAATAAAAATATTAATAGTAGTTATCTATGAATGGCAGGGTTCTGGGTTACTAGCATTATATTCTTTATGCTTTTCTACATTAGGTAAATGTTTACTGTAAATATATATTGTTTATGAATAGAAAACATTTTTTTAAATCTGAAAGTATAATTAATCCTTTTTCTCTCTGGTATCTTGAGTTTGCCTTCACCCATAGCTAATTTTTCTCATAATTTTAGAGTGTGGACCTTCTAGCATCTCAATAACAACATATTGCAAACTCTAGTATGCTGTCTAGCACTTAGTAGGGTCTCAACAAATATCAGCTAAATCTAAATCCAAATCAAACTATATTTTCAGATATAGCCAATTGTTTTTTCTCAACCTTACGTTCATAGCTTGAAATTGCATAATAAAAATCGACGCATCTAAAATACATGGAATCCATTTATCTCTTCTATCTTACTTCACTCAAAATCATTGCTCCCAGGCCTCTCTGCAGCAGTGACTGACATCTGGAACAGGCTTTCTCTATCTTTCTGCATTATTGGAGCTGCCATTTCAAATCTCATCTAAAATCGTATCTTTTTCTTCTATTACTGCATTCCATAATTGCATTATTTAACTCTGTCAAATGTACTGGGATACAGTTTCCTATAAAAATGGCTTGCACAAAAATGCAATGCAGTAACATACTATTTTGAAATTAATTTCCTAGAAATGACTGGCCCCAGGTTAGAAATACTCTTTTGTTTATTGGTATTCAGCAAGCCAGCTGTATAAACCAAGGCAAAGTATCTTAAAAGATGGATAAAAAAGAAAAAAAATGCTAGAACAGTAGAAAGAAAAGACACTTTTCTTAATTCTAAAATGCTCTTAACATAATATTATGTCAATTTGTCTATGCCTCTGGCCATATACACCAAAAGTTCATCTAGTACTTAAAAATGGATAGTCTAATTCTAGAGTGGTTGTTCTTAGTTTTGAGAGAAAATATTGGGAATATAATATAATCTGCTGGTAGTCTTTTAATTGTTATTTCTACCAGATAGTATGAATTTCATCCAAGATAAAGAAATTCTTTTCAAATCATTAAGTTAGTAATGTGGAAATAAACAAAGACGACCCAAATGAGAAAAACAAACAGACAGAAAAATAAAACAAATACTATTCATTTAGATCTTGCTACAGCAAGGAGTCAGCTGCCATTCTTTGCCTTTGGCAACAACTCAAAGGCAAGCAGAGGAATGGGAAAGCTTTCTAGTGAAAAAAGGAAAAGCGACAGTTGTGGAGGCTGTGTGGAAGACGATCGGAAGCTGTGGGGAAGCTGCAGAGGGGCTAACCAGAAGCAGGGCAGCCTCTGTCACTAGTTCTGGGAGGATTTTTGGCTTTCTCTCGTGGGTCCTAAGAGGGAAGTAGGGGTAAAAATTAGGAAAGCTGTCAGTCACTGTGTTCTGACTCTTCGGGGGAATCACTGCACAGGTGGTTTGGCTTCCTGACTGACTGCTGCAGAGTCTGTGAATCAAAGTTTTATTGTCACTTATGATCTGGCTCTCATCTGTTGGTACGTTTAGTTTCTCAGTAAAAAGAATATAAGTTAAGAATATATCAACTATTTAAATAAAATATCAGATAAGAAATAATAATGTTTAAAAAACATTTTTCTTGAGGAAGATACCGTGCATATTTGAAGGAAAAGTAACAATTAGCAAAATTAAGGAAATCAGATCAGGGATGGAAAACAATTTTTGAAGTGAAGGGAACAGTGCTTGCAAAGACTGTGAAACAAGAAATAACAGGGCACACGGATGAACAGGAAAGTCCCAGTGTCGTAATCACAGCAATTCAGACTTTTCCAGGATGACTTGGCTGAGCTGCTCTGGTCCCAGATCACACAGCCCTCTTATTAAAGGGAAGGCTTATTAGGGTGAGGGCTGTGAAAGTTTTTCTCAGATTGCAGAGAAGCCATTAAAGACATAGGACAAATTAGATATATATTTTCTTTTAAAGAGAAAATTCTTTCCATTTTTGAATGGGAAGGGAGTACAGAAAACACTTACAGTGTTACAGAAACCTTAATGAAACATGAAGAACTAAACTGTTATCATAGCAGAGGAAATGGGGGAAAACAGATGGATTAGAACAGTGTCTCTCAAACACCACTGTGAACATGAACGTGCTGCAGATGTTAACATGCAGAGTCTGTATTTATTATGTTATTTTTAAATTGTCTGTAAATTAAAATATAAGTCACAATAAAGCAAATATTTTCATTTTGTTTATTGCTATAATCCAAATATTGAGAATTTTACTTGGTACAAACTTAAGATTTAAAATACATTTTGAATTAATTAACAAATGTATCATTCTTCTATCCTCAGAAAAGTTAGGATCATATTCTTGTATATGTATTTAGTTTATAGCGGTACACATATATTCCAGGCACCTTATCTAAAGATATTTTTTTGAAGATCTGACGATTCTTCTGATGACCATCATCAATTTCATGATATGTACTAGGTCTATCTCCTGGTATACATATAGAGGAGTTTTCTGCAGTGTATACATTGGCTCACAGTGTAAAGCAAAATGTATTCTAGATATATGTGGGAGGTAATGGACACAGACTCACTGATATAATGAATTAGGTTTAAGAAACGGGGAGCAAATATGGATGACACTTGAACCTTTTAGCCTAAACATTTAGAAGGGTGTTGTCATTAATTGAATGAGGAAGAACACTTTGGGAGCTGTGATCAAAGGCTTAATTATGCAAATGCTGTATTTGAGGCGCATTTTGGATATCCGCCTAGTGAGGTCAAGTAGCTGATTGTATATAATGTTTGTACACCAAGAACAAAGTTTAGTCTAGAGATATAAATATTGGAATTATCAGCAAATATATGGTACTTAGAGCCATAAAACTAGATGAGATCAACAAGCAAGTAGATAGAAATGATAATATACTAATGGCTGATGCCTGCGACTTCTTAATGAGGGTCAGGATGATAATAGGACCTGGCAAACAGGAATGGAAAGGAGTGGTAGGAGAGGTAGAAGAAAAGCCAGAGAAGGCAGAGTCTTGGATGCTCAACAAGATAGAAAGCAAGAAGAGGTGTCAAGTATTTGAGGTGACAAGAGAATGAATTTAACTGGGATTATAGTGTGATCAGTAGGTATTAAGAGTGAGTACCTTGGAATTGTAATCATGGATTTAATATGAGATCAGTCAGCATAGTTGTAAATTTATTTCCAAATTTATTTGGACATGTATCAAGACTTGGCACAGTTTGACTTAAACTGAGTGGGAGTTTGCAGGTGAGTATGGGTATGAGGCATTTCGCTGATGCTGAAGAGCTTAATGCAGAAGTGGTAGAAAGGATAAAGGAAATGGAGATTAAGGAGCAACGCTGTAAGGACAGGAATATAGAAAGATATAGTGGGCTGGAGAGTACAGAAGAAGAAATATAAAAATCTAGTCTTTTAATAGTTACACAACCAGGAAAAAAGAGCAAGATGCAGCAGTTCACATTGTCTCAAAGCAGACGGTGGTATCCAAGTCTCCACGTATAGGAGGTGAGAGATAGACTAGGTATCTCTGTGGTCTTCCTTAGTTCTAATATTTAATTTTATCACTGCCATTGCAAAACGTTCTGTATGATCAGAGTTAACCTCTGTCATACAGAAGACGATCTCGCTTCAGAAGGCAATGGAAGAATTGCAGAATGTGCTGGGCAAAGGGCAGAACAGGGCAACACAGAGCACCGCAACCTTTAAACATACCCAGACCAGTGTTTCTATAAGGTTAATTTTCTTAAAGCTACTCACCAATGCTTTATAGTCTTAGTTTGATTATGGATATCAATACCTTCAGGTTTAGAAAATTGGGAAAAAAACACTCAATAGTGAGATAATAGAAAGCTTAGGAATGAACAGAAAAAAAATTAAGCTCCCTGACATTTTCAACTCATTCTGTTACAGAGCTGTGTACTCTTAAATTTTTGTCTTTAAAGTATGTTTTAAAGATCTGCTGTGGCCTGCATTTAAATGATTCCTTCACAAGTTGGGAGCTGGGTCCACAGAAGATGCAGGGACAATGATGGCTTTTGAATATCAATGTGCTTGCTGACCTGCAGGTGACCTAACCTTTTCTAAATCTTAGTTTTGTATTTCGCTTTAAAAACAACTAAATTTACTTCAGCACTCTGTGGAGTTAACAACTGAATAGAGTTCAGTTTTTCAGAATGTGCAGAAATATTCCCACTGCAATAAAAGATGGGAAAATATTTTAGAAGTTTCAAAGAAGAAACTCACTTCTGTGTGTTTCAGGTCTCTTTCAAAATGAAGCCTTTGTGTGTGTGTGTGTGTGTAAAAATAATGACACTCTAACAGAGAGAAAAAAATCTCAAATTTTCAAAAATCATACATTTTCTGATTTTTAAAAATTTAATTTGTCTCAATCTGATTTATAATTTCATGTCACACATACTGATAATTACGTACAATTTAACAGAAAGTCAAGCTAAAGACACAGTTTTACTTGACAATATCCTTTCATTTTTCAATCAACATTTTAAGTATTTTCCCTTTGATATTGTTTATTAAAATAGCAATTAAATTTTAAAGAAGGAATGTTTTCTCTTTTTGTTTTTTCATGAATTCCATATCCACTGGAGAATGTTTTCTCTTAATTCTAAGGAAGTGCTCACATGATTTTGGCCTTGGCTAGAATGATAAAATTATTTTCAGGTATTAAAATTTTTAAGCTAATCACTAAACTGATTAAGGATTGGGTACATGGGTTATTCATGTTTACTTTATTTCCATCACATAATAAATTATAAATATTTGCTTATAGTTGTATAATACATGTATTCAATGGCAAATGAATGGTTACCAAAAAATGGTTTATTTAGAAGAAATCTTAAAAGGTTAAAATGGATCAACCTTTTATTGTTTAGAAAGGGCCAGAAATATATGTTCAATAATACGTAAGTACATCTGCCTACAAACACATATACAAATACTTTTTTGATTTTATATTTCATATGCATACTTTTAAAGGAAATAATAGAACTTTGAAACTTCATAAGAACTTAGACTTTAGCTTGTCTGCCAGCTTTCATTTTCCAAAAATAATACTGAGACTTAACTAAGAATGCTTTAGTTCTCAGCCTTGAAACTTTCCAATATTCCATAGTCTTCAGTATTTTCCTTCCTTCTTATACCTGATACATAAAGGACTAGTGTAACAAAAGAGATTGAAGCAATAAAGTAGAAAGAAGAAAAGCAAAATTTCTGGGAAAAGGTTTCAATGTATACAAAGCTGTAACAAATCCATCTCTGTCCCAATCAACAACACATCAAGGCTACAACCTACTAACATGTTTACACTGTCAAAACCAAAATGCAGTTTTCAGGCAAAATGATCTACTTAAAGTGACTTAAAAGTACTGTACATAATTTCTGGGTTCCATTAGGCACTTGATTATGGTGAAAAGAAAATATATTATTTCTAATGTTAAAGTCTTCTCACTGGATTAGAACCTAGGGAGAAAACAATTTTCCACAAGCATATCTCTGTTTAACATTATCTCAAGAGCAAATAAAAAGCTGCTCTATAAATGGCTCTATAAATGAGAGCAAGAGAAAAGTGTATACCTTTGCACAGGAGAGGTCAGCAGAGGCTTTTGTATAAAGGTAACATCTTAGCTGAAATCTCAAGGGTGTGCAAGAATGAAGTATTGAGACGGTGTTTGTGTGCGAAGGGAGGTAACGGGTAAGAAAGTCGTAGGTGTAAGAAATTAACATTCTATGTTAATGTAATTGGGCATGAAATTACTCTGACGTGGCAAGGAGACTGGCTTATTAAAGAACGTGATAAAGGGCAGGACAAGAATAGGGTGGACTTGCTCGACAGTGGCATTCAATGAAGTGAACATGGTCAGAAAGGCAGGGCGGTGGAGGGGTTGCTATTTTTATTTTTATTCAAAGTAAAATAGAAAAACATTAAAGATTATAAGGCAGATCATGGGTGTGTGGGAAAGAAACAAAAGAGAAAGCAGGGAGATAAGTTTGGAGGCTATTAATAGATCAGGTGTGAAATGAGAATGGCTTGGATAAGATGGTAGCAGCAGAGTTATGGGGGTATGGTAGCCCAGAGAATAAAACCACGCCCTTCAACAATGATACCATGAAACACTCGTTCAGCATTAATTATTGTGAGTTAAAAGGAAAATATTTTTTTCTTAGTCAAATTATATTATTCATTATATTCAAAATAAGAGATTCTTTCCGCATACTGATTCCAACATAATATTTTCACCTACTTGAAAATGGTCTTTTGTTTCACAGTTTCCTGACATGCATAAATAACATTAGTCATCCAACTCACCAAAACTAGACTGACTTAGATGAATATAATTATAAATCTTGCATAAGTATGTTTAAAATTATTTCATCTGCACTTCAGGTCCACAAAACATGTCGTATTTTGTAGTTCTTTTTCACTATAAATTCAGTTTCATTTGGAATGCTCTGAACCAAGCACGCTTTTGAGAAGTTTACCGTATTTAAAATTCAGGTAATAAAATAAATTACTACTTATTGGTTTATATATCACTTCACATGGTATTATTCTGTTTTAGAATGCAGATATTTTTATTTACATGCATTTAGGTAGTCATTCTATACAGCACATTAAAAACGAAAGCAGACTGGGAAGGAGAGGGAGGGGGGCAGAGGGAGAGATTTGTTAAAGGATATAAAAATTACAGCTAGATGGGAGGAATAAGTTCTAGTGTTTTACAGAACTGTAGGATGACTATAGTTAACAATAATACATAGTTTAAAAGATCTAGAAGGAAAATATTGAATGTTTCCAACATAAAGAAATGATAAATATTTGAGATAATGGACATGCTAAGTAATCTGATCTGATCAGTATCCATTATATGTATGGAAACATTACTATGTACCCCGTAAATACATACAATTACTATGTGCCAATTAAAAATTAAAATAAATAAATTTCTAACCACAATAGCAACAAAAAAGCAAAACACACCCACACAAAGGTAAGACAACACTAAATAACTGGTTCCAGGGTTTAGCTAACATTATCTATTAATAGATTGTACTCTAAAATTCAACTTTAAAAACTACTATAAAGAACTAGGCAACTCTGATTAAGTACCCCATTATTTCTGTTTTTCCTTGTTATTTCTGTTAACGTTGAAAAAAACTGAAATCAATTAATATTTGGCCAGTTAAGAATGATCCATCTGTAGAAATATGAGGGTACTGAAATTGTATCTGTTATGGCTATGCTTTAACATCTCCTGAAGAATGAATCTTCATTTATCTCCATGCCTCCTTCCTCTACTAATGTGTTTCTGAGCAGAGACTCAAGTGATAGGGAGATGTCATATTATATGAGCTGTATCTTGAAAAAACTGTTACTTGTATTGTTCATGTGTATCTCTGTGAATGTGGATTTAAAAAGTTTATCTTTGAAGATCAAGCATTTTTTTTTTTTTTTGAGACATAGTCTTGGTCTGTCACTTTATAAAGGTAGAGTACAATGGCATCATCTTAGCTCACTGCAACCTGAAACTCCTGCGCCCAAATGATCCTCCTGCTTCAGCCTCTCAAGTAGCTGGGACTACTGGCAGGAGCCACAATGCCTGGCTAATTTTTCTATATTTTAGTAAAGACAAGTTCTTGCTCTTGCTCAGGCTGGCATATTTAATTTGTACACGTGTTTGATCATTTAGATAAAAAGAACACAGTTTTATAAACTACTTACAAATTTAAATTTCCAAATTTTACTATTTCTTTTGCAGTTGCATAAGTTTAACAAATTTATATTTTTAAAGGAACCAACACAATCACTTTCCTTATATGTTAATAAAAATCATTTAATTTGATAAAAAATAAAAACAAAACTATTAAAATTTACAAAAAATAGTTTGCAGTTCATTCAGTAATGTCTAAATTATTAACATGACACAGTAACTTGCCTAGTCTTATATTAAAGTGCTATTTTTCTAAAATTTTACCTTGCTATTTTTATGCTTCAGTAAAAATATAAATGTACCATATAACATTTTTAATTTAATTTAGTTAAGCCTTGCTTAAGAGTTGGAAAATCTTTACAGTTTTAATTTATGAGACATTGGAAATATAGTTACCTCAGGGTAAATGTTTCTTACTAAATTTAGATATCAGCAAAATGTTATTGAATAAAAAAGAAAAGAGATTGGATATATACAGCAGCTTTGTTTCTCCTTTGAAAAAATTTATACCATATTATCACAGCTACTGGAACCTAACAGGTATTTTCTTTAGATATATCCAGTAAGTTTTCTTCCATAGTCTCCTTTAATTAATTTCTAGACAAAGTAAATTTCAATGCATCTAACACTAAACATGTAAACATATTATTTCAGGGTAAATATAGAGTTATTGTCATAAAGCAATTGAATTGCATGCAAAAAATAAGCAACAACATGCAAGGACGGGACTTGAATCTAGGAAGCTGAGTAAGCCCAAATTTAAACAAAAGGGCAAAAACTTGTCATAAAACACACACACACACACACACACACACACACACACACACACACACACACAACCTGAGGAATAAGACACTTATTTAAAGGAAAGAAAATTCAGAAAAAGATACCCACGGAATTCGAAATGTATCAACCGAAACGCAAGGGCACAGGAAGAAGACTACTTGAATCACGTCATTTGCAACAACATGGATGGAACCGGGGGTCGTTATCTTAAGTGAAATAGCCAGGCACAAACCGGCAAATATTGCATGCTCTCACTTATATGTGGAAGCTAAAATATTTGAACAGATGGAGGTAGAGACTGGAAAAATAGATAACAGAGACGGGAAAGGGTGAGGGTTGGTGAAGAGAAGTGGGTTAA